>JAODAC010017949.1:0-20594 GCA_027575185.1 Mimaenictus wilsoni | reverse complement strand
GAAGACCACCAAACAGATGGACTCAAAGCTGGACGTCGTCGTCCATTGAATAACGACAAACAGGGCGAACCCTAGTCACTGGAAGAAGAAGAAGAGTAAAGAGTAGAAACCTGTCAATTACGGAAAATAATAGTCTCTTGACTACTTCTTGATTACTTCAAGAGACATTTGTATAATTTATTTAATGACGATGATGTTATTACTCAAGTGCCTTAATAATAAATTAAATTTACATTCTTAAAAACATGCAAGAAGAACATTACAGATGTAACTAACTGTATATTTCCTCTAAAAATATATATAAAGCGCATATGTTTTTGCAAAGCACTAATATCACTATGTATATATCTGTAAATCAATATGTCCAATGAATTATGCAGGTTCTTATCTGCCGCATGCAATTCCCAATGGATGGCAGCGTTGAGCTATGTCGCTATTTACACCAGTGATACGCTCAATAATTTATAAAAAAATGATTGCAAATGCATGTATGCTGCACTTTTTATGGGAATTGTTCATAAATTTTAATTAACTTCCTCATCGCATCAGTGGCGATATGTTCGACAAGTGGCATGCATCTCTGCTGCTGCTGCTACCTGTGCGCGAGGTATTCGCACACCTTCTTATGGGCCCGCTATCTCGCTATCCACGCTCAGCGTCTGGCACTCCGCTGCCAGCTCAGTTGCATGTAAAAGTCATTTAATAAATTAAATAAATCTTAAAAACCACTCGTGCGCGCCGCGCGTATTGCATTACAGCTTTGGAATTAGCGCGAAATTGTTATTACACTTTCATGAATGTTGGCAATAAAATTTATTGAATTGCCACCGAATGCATGCCTACGTTTTGCCAATGGTTGCCAGATGTGCTCGACGCTCTTCTCGTCTTCGTAGTTGGATGGGATGGATGTTGGCCACCACTAATGCACTTAAGGTTTCATATCTGATATGAAAGATGCATAAGTTCGTTTCCCAACATTAAAAAGTGCATAGCTCTTCGAATTATGAACAAGAAGCTAGCTGCTAATCATTGCTTTAAACATTTTCAATGTCCCACTTATAAATAGTTAATACCTTATAAATAGGTAATCATTTCTGGTATTGGTATTATAATAAAATGTCTTTTAAATGTTTCAAGTTTTTTTTTGTTGTTAGATATTATTTCGTATATTATTTCGTATATATAATTCGTATGAAATCGTCATTACTTTTCCGTCAAAACTTCAATTTCTTGCAATCTCTGCATATATATTAATGGACAAACGTACCAAATGGCCAAGTGGTGTGGTTGATGACCACTGCCCATGAGGTCCCGGGTTCGATTCTCGGTGGGGATGCATAGTAAAGTGAATTCTTCTTCTTGTTAATAGTATTAGCCTCTAATATGACTAATTACATTGAATAAGAATTGAATAGAGGTAATGACCATAGCAGTCGATGCTCGGTAAATCAAACAAAAAAAAAATCACTTTACTATGCCCCGCCGAGAATCGAACCTGGGATCTCGTGGAGAGTGGTCATCGACCATACCACTTGGCTGGACTGCAAACGTATTGTTATTGATTGTAACGGAGGAGTTGAGGCTTGTTTTTTTATATACATATTTTCATGAATTATGCAAACAAATTAGTGTGGATTTTCGATTTTTCGAACTCTTGAGATAATAAATCATTACTGCCCGCGCAGGTAACTTAATAAATAGCATCAAGGCGAATCACGCCGGCGGACGAGGTTCGAGTCCTCGAGGCGGGTACCCCATTATGTAAATTATTCGCACTCATAATCTCAGATCACCCACATATATACAACTCTACTTACAACAACTTACCACAGGGTAGAGAGTTGGGTGTTACTCTCTACCCTCAACACTACATCCCACAACACTACACGCAACATTTCACTACTTCCTCAATCTGTAAAAACAACAGATTCAACAATAACCTCGATTACCAAAATACCATTGTAATCAACACAAATAATAACATATGTAAAAACAGGTCGGAAAACCCTAAAAGGGTCGATAGACTTAAAAATATATGTATTATTATTTAAATCATAATTATCAGAAGTTTGTAACAAAAAATCTGAACTAATGCCAAAATACGAGTACGACAAATAGAGTTTTGTTTCATAGCATCTATATATTAAATAGAATATAGATTAAACTAAAGGGAAGATGAGTTTAAATGAAGCACCTTAGGGAACATTTGTAAAAATGTTTCTGTGTGTAATACTGTAGGGGTTTGTTTAATTTGTCACAATTTAAATAAAAAACAAAACGATTATGTTTTGGAATGTCGCAATAAAATGAATAATTGCTAGAGTCTGCTGTTAAACATTATTTATTTATTTAAACATTATAAAAACTAAAGCCCATAACGACGGATATAAAGATCACTGGGTAGATGGTATTCTAATGAAGAAACTAAAACTTAAAACAAATAACTCTTTTTTCCCGGCCACACAAGAACAAATATCCACATTATACGTAAAAGTGCCATTTTTAGGTGGTTACAAAGTTAGTCACAAACTCAAACAACTAAATTGCTCTGCTGTAGTTTATAATCCCAACACACTTAGATCACGGGGTCCTCCGACGAGGATGCCATAGAGTTGCATCGGCATACAGAACAGTGTCCAGAGAAGCTGTCATGGGTATAGCGGGATGCCCCCCCAGCACCTCTGTTGGCAAAGGATCGAGAGGCCGTTCGCCGATCCCGGAACTCTTCGGAGGAGGAGAAAATAGCAACAAAAACCACGGCCCGGGAAGACCTCATGAAAGCGTGGCAGGCCCAGTGGGATGAAGCTGACAACGGAAGGTGGACCCGTCGACTCATCCAAGACTTCCCTTCCTGGGTCAACAGGAAGCATGGTGAATTGGCATATGAAACCACTCAGGTCCTGATGGGTCACGGTAGTTTCGGGTCTTACCTATATCGTATGGGAATTAGAGATACTGGGGACTGCCAAATGTGTGGCAGCGGCGAAGACGAATCGGCGGAACATGCGCTGTTTGCATGTCAGTGGTCCTTCGAAGAAAGGGAAGTCCTGCAATCGCTGATTGGCCCAATCTGCGTGGAGTCCCTAGTTGAAGCGATGCTAGCCTCTGAGGAGGGTTGGGAGATAATATCCAACTATCTTAGGGGTATAGTGAGGGGCAGGATAGCCCCAAGGAAGAGGAAGGGGCAAACAGCCCTTTTAGCCAGCCCCAGCCGAGAAGTAATGCCTCAAGGCGATTCCAGACCAAGGGTAGGAGGTAGGAGGACATTATCAATATTCTCGTTCATATATATATATACCCACTGATCGTTTTCGTAATTCCGGAGTCTATCAAATCAATTGCGTTGATTGTGATAATCTATATATAGGCCAAATGAGTCTTGATTTCAATTCACGGTTCTGAGAACCGTTTAACGAACAACGCCGGTAATCCCCATTGTTCCTCACTCACAGCCCACCTCACAACAGCCGGTCATACATGCACAATTCAAAACCTAAAAATCCTACATCTCACCAGTAAAGGACCCAAGCTGAATGCGTTGAGCTTGGGAAGCGATTTATATTAGTCTGGCAATAAATGAAAATTCTAACACTATCCTTAATGACAAACTAGATCTACTTCTATCTTCACCCCTCACCAGCAATATTGTACCTACCTAAGAAAAAAATGTGTATAAATAAGCGATAGAAGTTTGTAACAGGCTAGTATCTGACGATGCCTCGCGGCGAAATGCGCATTGTACCAAATAAACCAAAACTGTAAAAGATCGATAAAGTGGTTATCTCCAGTGTTAATAATAAAATGAATAGAGGCCAAATACACCATACTACATGCACGAAAAGTCGCAAGATCAACCATTTTGTCCGGTATTTAAAGGCTTCCGAATTTGAAAGGTGATTACAAGTGGATATGGTACATCAAAGTTGGTGGAAGGGCTCATTGTTTTATTGGAAGTCTTGGGGGGGGGGGCACAAAAGATATATGTTTATTAGTCCTCGAAGCGATAAAATCTAGAAGAAAATATAATTACATGGCGAAAGCCAGGAATGCATGGAGATCGATTAAGAGTAGATGGGGGAGTATATGGGGTAGTAACTGGGGAGTTGCACTGAAACTTTGGGATGCATGTGTGAAACCTATGTTAACGTATGGTGTGGAAGTATGGGGGGCATGTCTGAATGTGAAACGCTTGAAAGAGAACAAATCTGGTTTCTGAAGGACTTAATGAAGTTAGAAAAATCCACTCCAGGGTATATAGTCCTCCAGGAATCAGGTAGGATGAGTGTGTTATGGAAGACAGTAGCGAGAGTAGTGAGGAGTGTGTAGGGATGGTGTGTAAAGAGAGGAAGAAGTCAATGGAGGGAAAATAGGAGAAAGGTGTACGAAGCGGTGGGGATGTCCCACGCGGTTATTGAAAAGTATCTGGAGGTTGGAGAGTTGTTGGAATATATGGTTAGGACGTCAGGGATGGATGTTGAAAATCAAATTAGGCAAGCGAGAATCAACGACAGCTCGTATAATCTAGACTACAAACGCATCCAGGTACTGGGCAGACGGCGAGACTACTTTGGGAACGCATCGCTAAGTAAAGCGAAAGACGGAGTATTTAGCTAGAGCTAGGTGCGGGTCAGAAGAGAGGGGTAAGAAAGAATGGATGAATGATGAATATAAGAGGTGCGCGTTTTACATGGAAGGGAAGGATACCTAAAAGCCTGTGATTGTGTGATTGGAGAGTGTATGGAAATTAATGAAGGGTGTGTGAGTCAGTCGAGAATGGAAGTAGATTGTGTTGGTAAATTGTTGTCTGAGGGAGGAGAGAGGGTGGCCATCATTGTGAGTGCAGTTCAGAAGAGGAAGTGTATGCGGATGGTATAAAAATAGTGTTATTAGTATGTACATAGTATTAATAAGATATTTTGTATTGTTAATTTTTATCTTTGAGTTGGAATGATGATTTACGCTTATAAGAACTACGAGGGTTATGCCAATAAAGGTTATTATTATTACGATTTTAGGTGCAGGACGCGTGTCCCACTTTGCTCTATGTGACGACGACATATATAACATTCCGTTATACGCAAATATTTTATTCCGTTTCCGCGTTAGGCAGGTTCCAAATACTATAGGTACCATGACGTTGGCAGGATACCATATACAGGAGGTTCCGTATGCGATAGGTATTCCTCTACAGAAGTGCTAAAATTATGTACATACCATTCTACCATATTTTTGAATGCCTTCCTATCAGCCCAGTTTCCTTTTTGAAGTCCTTTCTTCTCCATTTCGGAATTGTTGATGTATGAATCAACAGGGCATCGCAAGATAAGAAGTGTCGATGAATTCGAAAATATTTGTATTTGTATCTATATTTGTATTTGTATTTCCATTTGTGTTTCTTTATAATTTTCCTAAGCCGTGTAGGCGCCTTGTTTTGAATGTACACAGCAAACATCACACATTCCAGCTGATAGTTGGGCGCGTCCACACAGGATGGAAAAATTGAGATAGACTTGCGCCCTAACTACGTCAGTAGGTCTTAGTATATAAGGTTGTAATGTATTTTCAATAAATCAGCAGTACCAGAACATTGCTTAGATTCACTTCACAACAACGAAGAGTCTAAGAACCTCAGTTGTGAATGTTTCGCCTTTCAAGTGTCTCTACAACCTACTCCTTCGAATTGTGCTGCACCTGGTGATCGTACAAGTTGTCGTCATTCCGTGCAGAATTTACGCCTCTGCACCATCAGCAAGATACTCCTGGGAAGTACCAGTCCAGGAGGTTGTGACTGACCGCCTCTTTACGGCGGCATACGCACACAGGAATCAATTCCTTCTCTCCAACTTCTTCTGGGTCTTCCCCTTTACCGCTTTCCTGTTGGTGTCCAGTTCGTAATTTTTAGTGCAATTCTATCCTCAGACATTCTAGTTAAGTGCCCATACCACTTTACTTGGATGTCTTCCATTATATCGTGTTTTACTTCCAACTTTTTTCTTATGTCTTCATTCCTTATTCTATCGAGTCTTGATGTTCGTGCTGCTCGTCGCCAGAAGTTCATTTCCGTAGCTCTCAGAATATTTTCCGTTCTGTTTCATATTTGCCAAGCCTCGCATCCATACGTAAGTATGCTCTTTGTTATTGTACAATAAATTCTTCGTTTGTTGGTTTTTGAAATATCCCCCTCCCATAATATTTTATTAAGTGTTGCTATGGATGTTCTTGCCATTTGGTTTCTGTCCGATATCGCTGTGTCCATTTTGCCATCATTCGTTCTTTTTATTCCTAGGTATTTGTATTCCTGCCAGTGGTTTAGAATTGTACCGTTTTGGAGTGTGAGATCTTGTTGGCTACCTCTTATATACATATATTCAGTTTTTTTCTCTATTTACATCGAGTCCCCACTTTTGATATTCTTCGATTAGCTTCCGTGTCATGTTTACCTGATCATCTGTAAAGCAGAGAGTGTAGAGCGTTGTGGACTCATTAATTGGTATCACCATGCCACTGCACTTCTTTTTCCGTATTTCAAGTGTTTGCTCTACGTACATTTTGAACAATGTAGGTGATATGCAACTTCCCTGCTTAAGCCCTTTTGTTATGGGCATCGGGTTCGCATAAAATGCACCTACCTTTACCTTTGCTGTATTGCGGGTTCTGCATTTCGTCAGTGCAACGGGCTAGCTACCTCTATTTCGACTTTGCGCTTTTTTTTTCTCGACATTTAGGTAGAAAAGAACCATTGCATTCCAGTTTTCTTGGGAATGCAGCATTGCTCTTCCAAGTAGGTCAGGTGTGCTGCTCGTACAACGGGTCGCCGCCAGGAGTTTCATTCGTTCTTTGACCCATGCTGGGCAGATTCCAAAGGTGTGGTCCGGAGTGTCTGCTACGCCAAGCGAGCAATGGTTGCACATACTACTGTCCTTCTTGTTAAAATCTGTGGAGGTACGACGCGAATTGGTCAGGGCCAGAAAGGAATTGGGTAAGGTAATGGTCACAGTCTCCATGCGGACGCGCTAGCTATGCTGTTAGAGATGGTATCCACCGCTTCAGCCATCCTGACGTGGTGCTGTTACTCCATCTGGTGGACCATTCCTCCGTTATCCCAAGGGGCGCATTAGTCTCCTCGCCAATTCGTTGTCGGTAGCTTCTTTGCCGTTCTAGCGCTACCAGGCCCGAAGGAGGGGTTGACGATAGAATTTCCGCAGCCTCTGTCGACACAGTACAGTACATCCTACATATTCTCAGTGTACATCCTCTCATGGCATGGCGAATTCTCTTCATATTAGTTTTTCCTCTCGCCCCATCCGCCCACAGCGGCGCAGCATAGAGCAGCTTTGAGAGCGCGACTGAAGACAGGATCCGCCTTGCAGAATCTTTGCCGCCTCCGAGTTGAGGTAGGAGTCTCGAGATTGTTGAGCATACTTTCCTGGTTTTGTCGCAAGCACTGGTTATATGTTTGTTCCAGTTCTTATTGGCCTCCATTATTGTGCCCAAGTAAGTGAGGTGTCCGGCTACGGTAATTTGGAACCCGGATGCGTTGAGGATTTCGTCGCTTGTTCGATCTTCCGTCTTATGTGGTGCCAGTTTAAGCCCATATTGTCCCAACCATGTACTCACTGTTACAATGGACCTACAGATAATAGTTTAATTAAAATAAAATTACAAATTTGTTAATTCTTTGTATTCCTTTTTCTTTTCTTTGATTTTGCCTTTGATTTTTGCTCATTCTTATAGAAGGCTCTTAGAGCGGTTTTAATTTGATATTTCACTTGTGCCCTTTCTAGTGCTTTCCATGGCATAGATAGTGGTATGCTGCCATACGCTTTCTTTAGGTCAACAAATGTGAGGTGTACTTTGTGGTTGTTTGCTATTTTCTTCTCTAGGACTTGAGTCAATGTGAACATATGTTCAATGGTAGATCTGCCAACTCTGAACTCTGCTTGTTCTTCAGCCTCCTGACTGCTGTACCCTTCTTCAATGTATCTTTTTAAAAATTTACCCTATACTAAAAAAATGCGGAAGAATGTGGCTAAAATGTGGAACATGCAGAATCAATTGGTGCTTTATATGTTTTTATGATGCCATTTGAGGCAAGGACGCTAACAACTGTTTCACGTAACCACTAAGATACGTCTTGCTGTCAAAGCAATATATACCACTCTCAATTTTGACCAAACTTTGAATTTTTTTTTCGGGCAAACGGCTCAAAATGGCGTAAAGTCCCGAGAACACAAATTATTTCTATATATGTTCTACACATTCAAACCTTTTCATGGAATTCTATAACGGACAATTGAGGTACTCTCCTTGTATGCATTCCTCTAATTTTTTAAAATACATTTACGAGTAGAATTTATATAGCAAATGAGCAAGATTAACACTATTGGCAAACAAGTAACAGTATAATTTTAATAAACCGTTTGGCCGATATATAGTATATCAAGGAATATTACTTGAAATTCTAATTTAGGTCTTGCAATAAATTGCAATCATATTGGCACATCCATATATACCAGTCAATAAAATCCAAACGATCGTAAAATATTTAATGTAATCTGTATACCGTTGCAAACTATCGAAACTAAATATTACAAAATTAATTAACGTGTTATTTTTGCAAGCCCAATCAAATCCATACTTCATGCTGTGTTACGAACAAATTATTACCAAGATTACCTCGCAAGAGCAGCAGAAGGAAAGTTGATTAGCGAATGTGTTTGAAATTAATATCTACGCAATTATTTCCGACCGAATACGGCGTGCACCAAGAGACCTGTTGCACTTTGGCCGTGCCGGCGTGCAAATTCGCCGATATCGTCGTATACGGCGGTGTGCATCGCCCGTTGAATGACTAACTAAAATTCTTTTTCAGCCCGTCTGCCATTAATGGAGGTTGGCGAAAAGTTACGGTAAATGCGGTCGCCTTAACCTTAACCGGTTGAAGACACGCGCGGAAAAAAAAGGTATCGCGCGAAATCAGGTGCGGAATAACACATTTGAGCAAAAAAGAATATAAATAAAAATTCGCTCGCCGCATTTTGCCAATAAACGAGTTGGCTTTAAAAGGTTTGGCGTAATTTGGTCTAAGTTTAGACTGGTTTAGAGTGGTAGTAGCATACTCGTAGTTGTAGATTAAAACGGTTCAAAGGCGACAAACTAGGTTAGAATAAGACATACCGCTCAAATTTGCTTCAACCTTTGGTGATGCGAAGGTGATGTGTCATTAGCGTATTTCGTTAACATTACTAATTGCTGCGTAATTGTTGCGGCGATATTTGGTGGTCATAGCTAATTTTATGACACTGGTGAATGGCCACGAACGGTTTGCGCTGCTGGAATTTAAAGATCATACAATTTACAAGCGGCCACGCTACTATGTATTAAGCCGCCTAGTTGGAATTTTAATTTTAACGCCATTTGCCAGGCAACGATTTGTTTATGCCATGCTGATTATGGTATTAATTGCTTTTTAATTGTTTCCACGGAGGTGAAACGGAGGTGGATAGTTGGAATCGCGGTGTACATACTTGGCGCAAAACGCGCATATCGACAGCAAGTTGGCAGATAAATTGAGAGAAGATGCCGGCTGGCTTTCCGTTGCACTTATCATGACTAATATAAGTTTATTAACGCACATGCGTCGCTGAGGTGCTTTCGCGTCGCGGGTTTGGCGAATATCAACACGTTCGCGCAAACGCGTGCGGAATATTTACGAGCGCGTTGAAAAACAGTTAGACTTAGAAAAAGCAAAAGCGCGCCGTGGAGAAACTGTTAGCCGGACCCCGTTTTCCATGGCGTTGGATTTGTTGACGTCTAATTCGAATGCATTTCGTCGCGATTTCCGCGCGTCTTGAATTGCGGTGAATTATGGACACGCCGTGCCGCCACAGCCGCCACAGCCGCCACAGCCGCCGACGGCTCCCATAATCGGCCGATATCGCCTGCTTATTATTATAATCAAATTTTGTGTCGTGTCGGATAAAAACGGACTCTCTTTGCGCGTCACGCCTGCGCGGCAACAAGATTATCGCTTTCTTAGCGCACTTTAATGTGGAATATTGCACAATTCGCGCTGATGTGCATGCGAAATGCTAACTGTACACAAAGGAGTCATGGGTCGAAAGTCGTACTTTTTATTGCACCTTGCTGCGAAAAGTCATAACTGTTTGTTGCTGCATAGAATATAGAATAGAATAGAATAGAAGGAAACACCTCTTTAGATTTTATAACTGGTTAGAACTTAATGATTGACGTATCTGAAGTGTGTAAAGTGCTAACAATACGAGGATATTTAATTAACTGGATGGAAGTAAGTCGTTTATAGAATTAACGACATAATATAATCTTGCATGACAGCCAATTTTCAATTAAATATTTCGTTACTGCTGTAGTAACATGATCAGTAGTTAACAACGACTCAAAAACGTCCTAATTTGACATTCGACCCAGGAACTACTATTCGGACGTAGAGTAAGACATTACAATCTCAACAATACTGGATGCATTTTATAAGTATTATTAGGTTGGCCTCTGGAATTTTACATGGGACCACATACAATTGATAATAAACTTGTATTTATTCAGACGTGTCCCTTGGTATTAAATGGAAAATCCCAATAAAACCAACCAACAGATGTAAAAAATCATTTAAATTAGTTGCAACGTTTACAATAATTATCGTGATCATACAATCTTATTAGCCCTTATTAGCCCTTGTTAGCTCTTGTTAGCCCAACAAAATAAATTATTCTAGCTCAAAACTAACTGGAGGACTGTATTGGAAAATGTTAACTTATGAACTAAACTATAGAATTAACATTTACTGGGGAAAATTAACAAATATTTGTATTAAACAAATAAAGGGCTGGCTGACATCACCAAAATGGTACTGGAGAAGAAAATGAGAAGGGCGATCCTGGGATGATAGCTGGTTTTTGTATATGAAGTATTGTTCGGTTTATTTTTGTTATTATTTATTTTTGTTATTATTTAATTTGGGAAAGGCTGTAAAGGTGATTAGGAAGACCGGAATTCCAATAAAGGTTATGCATACATACATACTAAGGGAAAATGCTCTCGTAATAAGTTTAGTACTTTAAATGGAACCTCTCTCTTTTTCTTGATTTAAATTAAAATGTTCTATCCATGACCTGGGAGCACCTGGCAAGGGCCTTTATGAAGGACTGAAGAAGGGATGGCTAGGTTCCTCAGGAAAAGGAGGGAATATTGTCGGAAAATGGCTGGAGGAAAAGGGGAAAGGGCTGGCTGACATCACCAAAATGGTACTGGAGAAGAAAATGAGAAGGGCGATCCTGGGATGATAGCTGGTTTTTGTATATGAAGTATTGTTCTGTTTATTTTTGTTATTATTTATTTTTGTTATTATTTAATTTGGGAAAAGCTGTAAAGGTGATTAGCAAGACCGGAATGCCAATAAAGGTTATGCATACATACATACTAAGGGAAAATGCTCTCGTAATAAGTTTAGTACTTTAAATGGAACCACTCCCTTTTTTTCTTGATTTAAATTAAAATGTTCTATCCATGGTAAACAAATTTCCACCAAATCCCTCTTTGAGATACCATTGCGGCTGGACCCAGAGAACTTTGAATCCTAGTAATTAATGGAGTGTGGCCATAGACGATCTCCAATACTTTTTTAGAATAAGGGTTTATACACCTGCTATGGAAGCATTTCTTCGAGGTGTATTCCCTAAACCCGTTTGTCTGGTGGTTATTTTTTCTGTTTGAGAACTTTCTCACAGAAGAAGATTACCGCAAATCATGCTTTTTCGCAGGGTATCATCCTGCCGCTCAATTGTTCGGGCGTAGGTATTCGCGCAGTAGGGAGCTCCATGCAGGACAAGAGCTCAAAGTATGCTCGGCACTGTCTGGAACGGCCAAGGAGCAGTATCGACATGTGTCGTCCGGGTACTACCCGATGCCTTTGGAATACGCGCCGAACACTCCGTATCCCGTCATATTTGAGTCAGGTAAAAGTAACAGGTCCCGTGGGGTCTATTTAACCATATACGGATGTCCGGAATCCACCGCTGTACACTCCAATACTAATCTACTGAAAGTGGCGAAACAAGAACAAATTGCCAAAGAAATCCTCTTAAGGAAGTGGTCCTGCGTTGGGCACACCCTCCGTTATCCGGTCACAAACATCTGTCTGGCGATGTCTGTCTGGGACTGGATTAGAACCCAAAGATAAATGTTCACGTGGACGATCGAGAACCACGTGGCGTAGAACCAACATAAATGCGGCAGAGACGCTGGAAAAAATGGGACGAGATCAAAGTGTTACGCGGTTATCGCGGTTTTATCATCAAGATTTTATTCCCGCTAAGAACAGGGGACCTGATCTAACAGGGCCTTACTCGCTCACTCAACTAATGTGTTAAATGATGTATACATTTTCTTTGAACTCACACATTGATTTACGTAGCGTAGGACGAGTTGTAAGTAAACAAAGGTAAATTAAGCGTGCAGATGCTCTTTATACCCCTACGCGATCGGAACTTAAGCTAAGATGGCGTCCTCGCCACCTGAGTATGAGGAGCGATACACAAAGCGCAGGCATAAGCAGAGTTCGATGGCGCACCTTTGTTGTGGCTCTATGTTCCACTAGGAATAACGAGGCTTGATAATGAATTAAGTACAACTTCTCCTAACGTTTAAATAAATAACAAAAATATAGCAACAATAAAGCGTGTATTCGAAATGATGAAATACCAATTTTATTCCCGCTAAGAACAGGGGACCTGATCTAACAGGGCCTTACTCGCTCACTCAACTAATGTGTGAAATGATGTATACATTTTCTTCGAACTCACACATTGATTTACGTAGCGTAGGACGAGTTGTATGTAAACAAAGGTAAATGAAGCGCGCAGATGCTTTTTATACCCCTACGCGATCGGAACTTAAGCTAAGATGGCGTCCTCGCCACCTGAGTCCGAGGAGCGACACACAAAGCGTAGGCATAAGCAGAGTTCGATGGCGCACCTTTGTTGCGGCTCTATGTTCCACTAGGAATAACGAGGCTTGATAATGAATTAAGTACAACTTCTCCTAACGTTCAAATAAATAACAAAAATATAGCAACAATAAAGCGTGTATTCGAAATGATGAAATACCATCAAGAGATAGACAACGAGAAACTTAGGAAACCAATGAACACTACATTACAGATTATTCCATACTCTGTCGTAAACTATAAAACTATCGAGACCTACCTGAAAGCGTGTAAAAAATCTAAAATTAATTAAACGACTGAGTAGGTCTCAAGCATTTACGAGATTTTTTTTCGTAATGCGTTTAAAATTAAATTAGCCTCAGGAAGTAAAAAATTCAAATTCGAAGCTAACGCTTGTCTAATAAGTCATGCGATGCGTTAGTCGCCAACAAAACGTCCATTAAATAATAGCTTTCGACGTCTGATACGTGGAGATGATAATGCAGCGAGCGTCCGAGCGCGCCCGTCTGCCTGCGTTGTCCGATAGGTGCGCATTAAATCTTCAATTATATAGCTGCTGCCAGAGAGTACAGAAGCGTCGCCATGGCTAAGAAAAGAACCATGCTCGCGGACATCATTCGCCTTTTTCGCCGGGCATCGGCTCCATTGATAGCTGTTGGCTTCTACGCGCCGTATGCAAATGCGTTCCAATATTCAAATTCGTCATTCATTCTCGCCTCCTGCCTGCTGATTTTCTATTTGCGTGTAATTTGCAATAAGCCACGACAAGCCGCCGAGCGTTAACATTAATTATATTTACCAGAGTGTTACCTGCTTAATTCTACACGTAAATATAGCTTATTATTCACATATACACTTGGCCATGATTTAATTAATGCCAAATCTAATCATCGGTTGCCTATATAATTTGTCATTTTATCACCAACATATTCCAGCGTTAATTCAATGATATTTCAATCACGAGTGCGGTAATATATTTTGTTTTCTTCTGGAGAGTTATTCTTGGCGATTTAGAACGCTCTGTTGAAAGTCCAGCGTGAAACATCTTCAAACAAATATAAAAAAAACGACGCGTTGGTTCAAAAGGTCTATCTACATTGTTTTAATGGACGCTGGCAGAGTCGTAAACGTTTTTATTTGAGCGCTACATTTATAATACCTCTATATTTAACTATATGACACCATAAACTTCAAGCATATGTTTCCTTGCCACGCTTCAAAATTACTCTCGACACCATAGAGTAGCTGATATCTTTACGTCGATCCTCAGCCAGATGCCATTGGTAGTTGTCAGTTTCCACAACAGTGTATGGATTTTCTGCGTACCACTTGTATAATTTAGCATCCCAGTGCGTGGTGTTTCCGGGAACGAACGCTTTGTCGCTTGCAGTTTGCTTAAGCACGAGAAACTTTTATGTCCGAGAGCGACATGCGCACTGCCCGCCTTTTTCAGGCGACGCGACGTGCCCGAAGTTGGTCTAACAATGTTGTATGCACGTACAACAAATAATGCATGAAATGCACACGCCTGTTGCATATTAGGTCTGTGTGTGTGTGTGTGTGTGTATGTGTACCTTCTTCGAATGACCCACGGGCTTGTGTCTCGCATAACGCTGTAAACGCTTCAACTCTGTGCCTATGACATGCATGTCACGATGCACTTTTTATGGGGACACGTTCGTACCAACTGGTTTTTACTTCCTCCTTGGCCATAATAAATTTAGGATATATTTCACAGTGGATAAGTTAAAATACACATGTTTTTATTGATCAGCGCCAGCTTAAGGTTTCTGTTTCTGATTTGCGAAAACCGTCGGGGTTTGGTGCAAAACCGAAAAACCTAAAACAGAGGTTGTCTGTGATTTTACTAGAATTTAATGTAAATTGGTATTTCTGAGAGGATTGCAGAGCAAAACCTTCGTTTCCTGTATGAAGCTAAATCGTTTAACCTCTGTGAAAAACTCGTTTTTTTTGTTGGTTTGCCATAACTAAACATACGGAAATTGTTTAACTATAATATAATTGAATACGAAATATATAAAGAGTAGGACGATTTCTCTAATTTTATTGTTTTTAAATTATGGTACTGCTAGGTAGGATGCTTACAATTTGAGAAGTATATTTTACCGTCGCGTCGCACATTGGCTAATTTCTGGTAAAAAACGAGACATTAATCAAAAATTCGAATTTTAAGCACATCTTTAAGATTTTCTATATTCTATCTATTGTAAATCTGTTATTGGTGTGTACTTTATTTAATTATGGTGGTTTCGCCCTTTTTACATGGGGGATGACCCCTTTATTTGCTGAAAATATACCCTATTTCATGAATTCTTTTCGAGGAGTTTGATTTTAATCTCAAACTACACACAAAAATTTAATTTGCTCTTTCAGATGATACCATACACTTTATTGTTTGTTTATGGCGGACCCCTTTATAAGGTACTACTTTTACATTATCTCTTATGGAGTATAAACGTCATCCTGGAAAATTCCAGTTAATAATTTTCTGAGGAATTTGAATTTAGGCGTAAAAAATGCACGGGAATGTGCTCTTTCAGATGATGCTGTACACATAATTGTTTGTTTGGAGGGGGCACCACATATGTCGCGTTATTGGTCATCACCTTTGGACTTTATATTTTCCCCTGAAATATTTCGGTCAGAAAATAACATAATGGTCCGTATTTTTAAGTGTCTTTTCAAGAAATATAACATGTGAACATATAACCTAACCAAAGATAAAAAGCGACATCTTCAATAAGTGATATGATCTCATTGTCAGTACATACGATACATACTGAAGAAAAAACTGAGACAAATTCGTACTAATGCTAGAAACACCAAACTTTAGAAACTGACGTTATTTTGCTGAGGATGGTGTCATAGACCCTGAAACCGGTACAAAATTGATATTAAATAAACTAAACGATATAATGAAGAAACACAAAACACCATTTCCTATTTCCACAACTTTATATAGGCATCTGTTCGCGCCACCGGTGCTTTTAGGGATTTTGGTACGAAGTGATATTGGGGTTGGTAGTGCCGACGCACGCTTAAGTCGCGCATGCGCAGCAACACCCACCCTATCTGTCATATTGGCGCTTCTTGTGCCGAACATTTGTAAATAAAGTTAGTTTTTATCGAGCATTGCACCGAGTAAGTACGTTTTTAACCTCTCCTGTCGACGTGTCTGGAACCCAGTTTTTCGTGTTTTTTACGTGTTTATTCCGCTGCTGAACTCGCCAAAGCCCATTAGATTGGGCCTCGCAACCTGGCAAATCTCGGGGTAATAATTTTAAGACAAGCCGCTTACCGCGCCTTTTCAGCATCTACCATTAAATTCGCCGATTAGGTTTAGCGATCAGTTGATACGCAATGAATTTTCTAGCGGTTCAAGCAGCGGTGATTTTTCGTAGATGCAACTGAAATAATTTGAGGATTCAATACTTTCGGTCTTCTCTTAGCGCTATATATTTCGTGTTCTATTAACCGTGCTATACACGGGTTTACTTTATTTAACGATCCGAGGTTTGAACCCGGGAACTTTCCGATACTACATCTAACAATGAGCGTTACAAATGTGTTTCGCACTACATCTTCTTGCTAACCAACGTTTATTTGTTCATTTTGACATGTTCATCCTCGCAACAAACATTCAAAACAATGGGCTGTTCGCTGTGCGATCGAATAAATTAAATCTCTCACTGAGGCTAGCAGCTCAAGTTTTATGATTATGGAATGTCAATAAGAAAATCGTGCTGAAATAATTTAATATTAAAATAAATTATAAATTAATAGCGTTTAATGCGTTTTTGTAAAAATAATAAGATTTAATATTTTTATTTTATGAAATATTGGTTCGATTGCAATATATCTTAACATCTACCGATTACCAGTTACCGATTGCCTTGAAATACATAGACTTAAATTTCAGATATTTTCTATGTGAATATTGCACAACGAATTCCCACCAGTATGATAAATCATACAAATGAGAAATGATCAATTCATGCGAGTTGTGCATTATACTGTTTCTACGTTTATGGTGAGGGAAAATAATAATGACTAGACTTAGTTTCCTGGTATCAATGTATCGTAAAAAATTACAAGTTCTCTTCGGAAACGGAAAGGCAGTGGTAAAGAAAATCCGTTAAATGTGCATGACATTTTTTAATAAAAAAGGCGATACCGAAATATGTTCATTATACAAAAACAATAAAAATGTCATTAATCGGGCATATGTTATCCATAAGAAATAATTTTTAATTGGCTCATTTAATAGACATTTTTTACACTTTAAACTTCAAGTAACATTTTTTTCCTAGAAAAACGAAACAATGTATATATATAATAAAATGATTATCATCAAAGGAAGTTTTAAATTATTCTCTTTTCATAAAATATTTTGCAGTTTTTAAACCTGGATAAGTGTAGTGAAAAACACAAAAAAAAACTCAGCTATCATTATGTTGGAATCAGGAACACGTCGACGGCGAAAAATGTAAACTCAAATTAAAAGCCATAATCTTTGGCAGGAAAATAACAGGTTCGCTCCAGCAAATGTGCAACATTGTATTGAGGCATGCAACGCAAACGTGCAAAAACTAAACGACATTAAAACAAACCGTTCGCGAAATAAATGAAAAGGGGTGGCGCTGGTCGGCTCGTTTTCGGCGACGTTAATTCGATTATAACTACCAGCCTTTTAAGCGAGTAGGGGCCAGGTGTTAACAATGTGCGACGTGAACAGCCAGAATGCACCGGGATTGCGTAGCCTCACGTAAAATGCACCCAATTGTTTGCCAAGTCGTATATCTTGGTTTTATATCTTTGACTGCCAATTAGAATTAATTAACAAACAAAATAATGCCGTCGTAAAACTCCTAAAAATACATGCGACGTTCACCAATGTGGTTAATTTGTATGTGGATAATTTTACTTCGCCAAGCTCGCTAGAATTTTATTGTTTCACGTGTATTTTATTGCGAGTAGCAAAATTCGCATTTTACGGCGTATTGTTTGCACAATTTTATGGCGCATCCTCGGAATGTGGGTATTAATTTACCATTCAATATGTAAATACAAAATTATTTACGTTTGGAGGATTTGCAATTAGTTGCACGGCAAATAAACATTTATTCGATGCTGAAATTAAACTGCAAACAAGCACTTACGGAATTAATTACTACAAATATTATGCGAGCTTTAATTGTGCGATTAAATTTATATTATTTGAAAAAACAATATGATATAGTTGTCTAGTTAGATTGAACTATCACGATTTGGCTATTTAAATGTATAAAATAAATAGTGACTTTTAATAATAACGACCACTTTTGCCATGATTTGATCATAAAATCTGTAAAATCATTTAATATCTTTAATTTTCCTGTTTGTTTCTTCAAGTAGATTGTGTTGATTTAATAGGTATAGGCAAATAAAACGAGTATGTTTTAGCCAATCCGCCAATGATTGATCTTACTCGTCAATGCATTTACTTGTATTCATTTTCACCCATTTATACCCGTGTGATCCAGGCGTAAAAACAAACGTAAACCGTTAAGAAGTTAGCAGCGCGCCTTGCAGTGCTAAGATCAAATTGCTCCATTTAAAATAACACGTTAAATTAAGATTTAAGATTTGACATCGATCGATATTGGAGCATCAGATATATATTTTTGATAGTATTATTGTAATTAGATCCGTAGTTTTCGTTTTGTAATATCACGTATCGAACGTATGTAATGATCAATTAAAGGTGAATGTCTCTTATGGAAATTAACATGCAGGACTTTAAAAATCATCACACTTTTTGATCTACCAACCATCTATAAAAAAAGTATTTAACAACACAAATCACAAAAAATGCAACAAATGAGCCCACCTGAGCAGCACAGTTGGTAGTGCTTCGGCTTACCACGCTGTCGGACGGGGTTCGAGTCCTCGCAGTGGGCACCCACAAGTGTGAATTAATTTATTTATTAATTCACGCTAAATTCACACTACAAATTCACATTCCAGAAAAAGCCACTTCAATTTACTCACATTGTTTACGCAGATGCATAAACAGTGTAGGGTAATGACGCTGATACAGTGTAGGACAATGGGCAGTATCATATCTAATTTATACAATTGATATTTTGTATCTTTGTTCTTCTATATTAATATGTTGTATGAATGATTATGTCTAATGTGTTCATTTAGTATTGTATGTCTTGTTTGTGAATGTTTACGTATAGATAATGTTGTCGCGGTCAGTAACAGAGATCCAGAATTCCAAATAAATTCATTATCTTCCGGACTCCTGCTACTATGACGTAATGCGTCATTAGAATTAAGCAATTAGTATGTATCGTTAGGTTTAGAATTAGAGAATAAAGTCAGTTGTTATATGAATCCCGCACTGTCCACTTCGTGATTCATCCCTGCACTCCGCTGACTTACAAACGGCGTAACAGTTGTCAGCGATCGCGTGTGTACGACAAGGTCACTTTTGAGCTCACAGAATATAGCATCAGCTATATTTCCGCTACGGGCCTAACAACATATTACAAGTCAATCCAATTCAATAAAGGAGAGCAAGTTGCTTTCTTGGAAGTCAGGGCACAACGGTTCATTTTGCAAAAAAGCTGGATATAATCCTTAATTTTGGTTATAGAGAGCTCAAATTTTCAGAATTCACTGGTGGCACTATATTAATAAATAGTCATGCCATCGTGTTCTTGGAATTGTATCTCACATTATTTTACCCTCTTAATATGGGGTTTTTACCACACCAATTAATAATTTAAATCATTTTGTTTATATTTGCCAAGGGATAACAATATGCGTCTTGCAGAATATGGTAAATTTTCTGGTTCTCTTTTTATAATTTTTGCGGCACATATGAAATTGGCACCAAATTTGTTTTGATTTTGTTGGCGCTAGAACGACCACGATCGCAGCCATACAAATTCATTCGACAATTCGTATTTTGACCTGCAAGTGTAAGCAGTAATACATTAATTTTCGTTTCTGATCAGTCGTCCTGCGAGTTTGCAGTAATATTTCGTCTCTGATCAGTTGTCCTGCAAATAAGCAGTAACACATTCGCTTCACGGATTAACGCGAAGCATTTGTACGGCGAGAATTACACCATTTTGCACACGTATTTCTGGAGAATCACAACGTCATCTAAGTGAGTCCAAACCGGTGACTACGAAGTTACAACAATAATGCTTATTCACTTTGATAATATTATTTGTATTGGTTATGTTACACATTGGAGGATGGGAATAACTTTATTTTGATTAATGTACTCCTTCCTATTTGACAAAATGGGTGTATTGTAATGTGTGTCAATAATTACAACACAAAGGTGTGCTAATTGAAGGACTCGAACCTCATCTGCCGGCGCGATACGCCGTGTGCTACCCATTAAGCTACCCAGGCGGGAATCGATTTATTATTTAATTAAAGGCGGCGTAGAAAATGGAAATGCCAATTTTGAAAATATATAAGGCACAACAACGAGACATCAATATCTTAAAAAGACGATAAACATTGCAGAGAACACGGAAAAAATTAATTTGCACTTCCTGTGCTGAACGGCTTTAAATAAAAACAA
>JAODAC010017948.1:0-76120 GCA_027575185.1 Mimaenictus wilsoni | reverse complement strand
ATTCTCGATTAGAAAATATAAAAACCTCCTGAAAAAGTTTAATAGTTTTAAATTTTGTTTGTTCGGTAGTTACCGTATTTTAAACTGGTTAATTTTATAATTGTCGCCGGTAATTATCTCCCTGCATGGATACCAGAAATTCCGGTAAAAAACGGAATCATATAAATATTTTCCAAAAACTATCTGCCCCATTATATCCGTGCGGCACGGCATCAACCGTGTTTTAGAATTAACCAACTTATGGGTATTTTTCTTTATTGATATTTATCGACTTATTGGAAAAAAGATAAAGTTTTTCCGATTAAGCTTAAAATGGTATTAAATGGAAGTGGACATCATTGCTCCTATGAGCACACCTGAAACCATAGTGAAAAACTTTAATAGTTTTCCAGAAAATAACGAAAACAATAGATGTTATTTAAACTCAATTATCTGGAAAATTAAACATTAATCTGGGAATGTTCTTGCAGTTTCTCTTCAAAATGCTGTCCTCTCTCAAATGAGACCATTCTCGATCAGAAAATATAAAAACATCCTGAAAAAGTTTAATAGTTTTAAATTTTGATTATTCGGTAGTTACCGTATTTTAAACTGGTTAATTTCATAATTGTCGCCGGTAATTATCTCCCTGCATGGATACCAAAAATTCCGGTAAAAAACGTAATTTTAGAAATATTTATCAAAAATTATCGGTCTCATCATATGCGTGCAGCACGGTATCAACCGTGTTTTAAATTTAAGCAACTCTTGGGTATTTTTCTTAATTGATATTTATCGACTTTCTAGGAAAAAAGATAAAGTCTCTCCGATCTTGATTAGCTCGCTAAAAATGATATCAAATGCAAGAGGACCTCATTCTCAATGAGTACTCTTGAAATTATGCTGAAAAACTTTAATAGTTTTCGGGAAAATCTCGAAAGCAATAGATGCTCTTTAATCTCAATTATCTGGAAAACTAAACATTATTTTGGGGATGTTTTTGCATTTCCTCATACAAAATAATGCCCTCTTTCAAATGAGCCTATTTTTGGTCTTATCGGAAATACTTTATCTTTTTTGCCAAAAATCAGCCAAGGCTAACCCCTTGACTGTTTTTTGACAAAAAAGATAAAGTTTTTCCGATTAAGCTAAAAATGGTATTAAATGAAAGAGGACATCATTCTCTATGAGTACACCTGAAAACATCCTAAAAAACTATAATAGTTTTCGAGAAAATAACAAAAACAATAGGTGTTATTTAAACTCAATTGTCTCGAAAATTAAACATTATTCGGGGATGTTTTTGCATTATCCTATTTAAAACGCTATCCTCTCTCAAATGAGACTATTCTCGATCAGAAAATATAAGAACATCCTGAAAAAGTTTAATAGTTTTAAATTTTGTATATTCGGTGGTTATCGTAATTTAAACTGGTTAATTTCATAATTATATCCGGTAATTAACTCCCTGCACGGATACCAAAAATAAACGGTAACAAATAGGATTTTAGAAATATTTTTCAAAAATTATCGTGCTCATAATATCCGTGCAGCACGGTATCAACATTGTTTTAAAATTAAGCCCGGTATTTTTCTATTGACATTTTTCGATTTTGTTTTCAAAAATTATTTCGTTCTGGACGATCTCTATGTTTTATAAAAGAACGATCAAAATTCGAAAGGTATTTACGAACTTGTAAAATACGAATCAGTTTATTCAACAATAAATTTAATTTAAAATATTTAATAAATTCCATACCAGCAGCGACATCTTTTATTCATTTTCTAAACTGTAAAGCTCCATCAAAAAGATCTTGTGGCTACCTATTTTGCCGACTGTTTTACAGTTTAGTCAGTTGCCCTGAGATGGAACCACGAGTATCAACAATTATTAAATCAATTTTAAATAAATTAAAGGTACAAATAGATAGATGGATAGATGCATTATGTTATCAAAACTGAATGAGTTATCAATAAAGCTAATTCACTCAACATAATCAGCATAATTAAATAAATAATTATAAAACGGAAGTTATAAAATCTTCGAAAGTTTTCGCAAAATCTCGTACGCCTCCGAACTTTTAATTTTTAAATGTTCGATAGTGTTCGCAAATTCCCGACCGCCTCAGAACATTTCATTTCATAGCCATGTTTTGATTAGGTTATGTTTAATTTACTCCTCGAAAACAAGTGTTGTGAACTGTGTTAGAAAATTTGGATGAAAATGCCCACATTCTCAATTGAGTTAATAAAAACCGATGTAACAGCATTAGCAGTATACGACGATTGGTTATTAGCTGGTACTCTAAAACATCTTTAAATATTTTATTAATTTATAACCGTTTTTATGTGTTTATGCTTTTTATGTTTACTATTTTCTGGTAGGTATTGGTTCGCAGCTACACAAATATCAACTGAGCACATCCCAACTACTTAGTAAAGCAACTCTTTTTTATGGTTTAAGAATACATAATATTGAAATAAATCCCTCTGGCACACACTGTTTGTTCACGGCTGAAAATGAGCTTTTACTGACGAAAATAAACTTCCAAGCCACAGATTTCATCGTAATCGAAGTGAGAATACCAACGAATGATTGGATATTAACGACAAAATGGCTGCAATTCAACAATTTTGTTACCGTATCAATGCATAATCATGTAGAGTTTTACAACAACGAAACTTTAATGATTGCACAACAGAGTTGTGCAGTCAAATGCATTTTATACTCTGCACATATTTGTTTCGATACTATCAATTATTGTGTCGTCCTGAGTGGAACTGTTTTCTCCGAAATTTTAGTTTGGAGGCCTTATTTTGGTGATTGTGTTTATCATCATCTCAAAGGACATGAAGTAAGTTCATCCTTTTTGCTCTCGAAAATCTCTTTTCTTCTCTTTCGAACTTTTTTTTTATTCCGCAGGGAGTAATATTTTGTATATATTTCCAAAATAACTACATTTTGAGTAGCTCTGATGATAGATCAATCACATTATGGGAAGTTGAAGGAAAATTAGAAGAGAAACAGAGCAAAATCAGTTTGAAACATCGACTTCATGGACATACAGCTCGAGTTTTTTGCTGCCAAATAACGACAAATAATGACTTTCTACTTTCTGCCGGAGAGGATGGCAAAGTAAATGTATGGGATTTCGATGGAAATCTGAAGAAATCTTTTAATGTCCACCATGGGGGCTGTGTATGGTCGTTAGCATACTATCAAAAAGGGAATAAAATCATCACTGGAGGATCAGACTCAAGTATAGCCATTCTACCACTGCCAAACAATGAGCGAAAAACAACGGACCATTTTAATACGGCTACATCCTGGGAAAGAACATTATCATGCGGCACTGAAACACCAAAGAAGTTATGCCTTCTCTCCAATGGTGATGTTGTAATAATTACTGAAAGTGGTTTATTGATGCATTCCAACCAATTGACTGGTATCGTAAGTTTGTTTGCTGGTTTCCCTAGCTATTGTTTATTGGAAGTTTCACCTTGCCGAAGAAAATTTGCTATAGCAGGTAAATTTATCAGTTGACGCGTAAATTTATCAATAGATGCGAAAATTTATCAATAGTTGCGTAAATTTATCAATAAATGTGTGCATTTATCAATAGTTACGCAAATTTATCAATAGATACAAGAATTTGTCAATAAATGCCTAAATTTTGTAGTAAAATGTTGTTTCAGGCATCCATGGTGAGATGAAAGTGTTTTCTATGACTTCAGCATTAAAACACGACATCGTCGAGGCATTTACACATTGCATACCTGGAAAAAGGAGGATTTTTGCAATTCACTGGCTTAGCTGTCACCATTTATTGTCTTGTGGCCCTGATGGTGTTTTATATTTGTGGAATCTTTTCGAGCCCAGTTTGGAGCTGACAAGACAGAGTGCTGATGGAAAACTGCAGAATGGTTTTTTATTATTGGGTTGGTAGTTTTTACATACATCTCATAACAATTTCTAGGATTATTAGTTTCAGAGTTATGGCCCTTTTTTCCCATAAGAGCCTATGTAAAAATTAAAATTCAAAACTCTAAAAATAATGCATACACTTTTCTGAAAGAAAAGAAAATTTTGACTAGCCCCAATCGGGATGAAACTAATAGAGTATTATCTCAGATGGTTTCTGCGTGTTTTCACAAAATATGCGCTCTATAGCTTATGTAGTTTCCAAGATATAGCCTTCCAAACTTGAGACGAAATCATTTTTAGAAAAATTTGGGTCCACTTTAACTCCCACAGTTTCCCCCTTAGTTCTTAGTTTTTTAAAAGCGCTCCCAATGAAACTAATTTGGTTAGCGCTGAATCGATTAAGACTAAGCTCAAGTCGCTACGATTATTAGATTAGGAGAAAACGCCCTTTCACATGCACCCACTCACCTATAAACTCATGCCTTTACATATCCTACATACCTGATTTCATTTTGCAGGAAAATACATACTACCTCCCTCCAAGGAACGTTGGTCAACCACAGCATGTCGCATTCCAGGCCACGGCATAGCTGTAGGTGATAGAAAAGGCCATCTACACTACTTCCAAACAACATCCACCGAACCGAGTCATACGATTCGCAAAGCACACTCCCACTTGGGAATTACGCACCTTTATTGGGATCGAAATCGAAAACTTCTTACATCTTTAGGAAGAAACTCTACAATGAGGACGTATCAACTTTCCGAGGACGATCATTTAATACCAATTGCAACTGACGTGTTGAATTTTTCCTGGCTAGCAACAAAACTTCGTGGAGAAAACACAATCCTGGGCTTTTCAGGCGACAATGTAGTTTTATGGGACTGCGAAAGTCGCAGTGAGTTATTTTCGGCGAATTGTGGTGGGGGCCATCGCTCATGGGACGCAACTTCCCGTCTTTTCGTCTACATTCGCGATAAAGCAATCAGTTTTCAAAGCATCCATCGACCAACAGTGCTAACATCGAGTACGCACAGCACTGAGCTGAACACGGTGAAATGTTTGAAGTTTTCGGATAGGATTCTATTGATATCTGGAGGTGAGGATACGACTCTTAGATTTTCTTACTATTTTAAGGATAGAACGGAAGCTTGCTTAGTAAATCTAGCCACAATTAAGGCACATTTGTCCAGTATTCGTTGCCTGCATCTTATTACCTCAAAAACTAACAATTACGAGATGGTTACAGCTGGAGGACGTGGACAACTTATTTACTGGCTATTAGCATTGAATAATAAGGGTGAAGTTTCATTTTGTAAGGAGTTACACTCGTTTTATGAACCTCAAGATGAGGAAATTCGTGTTATGGATTTAACAAGTTGTACCATAGATAATGAAAAATGTTTGTTCTGTGCATGTTCCGATGGTACAGTACGAATTTACAAGGTAGAGAATGAAAAAATTGTGTTTTTCAAAACAATTCTATATAAATTGCGCTGCATTCTTAAACTTACTATAATTCAAAATACTAATGAAAAACCTCGTGAAATTGACGATAATTTGTTAATTACAATGGCTACTGATGGTTTTCTATGTTTTTGGAATTTAGAAACTATTTTTAACAGTGACGAATCGGACGTTTTACCAATATTTAGTTATAAAGTTCATGCGTCTGGTATAAATGCATTTGATTTTAAATTTCTAAAGGATTTGCGGAATACATTTTGTTTTCTTACTGGTGGTGATGACAATCAGATTAGTTTTGTTGTTTTTGAATATTCAAAAGGTGATTTCAAGGTTTTATATCACTATAAAAATGTTGAATCACATTGTGCACAGATAACAGGCGTATATTTAGGTGAAAAACACTTTTTTACAGCTTCATTGGATCAAAAATTGTTAGCCTTCGAATATGATGTTTGTAAAGAGTGTAATATTAATTTTAAGAAAGCGCATTCTTCGACAATAAGTGATATTAAGGGTATAAATGTTTTTGAAGACGATAGTCCAATTGATATTATTTTGTACGGACTTGGCATAGAAATGTTACATTTTGTACCATAACTGTTGTTGTTTTTTTTTAATATAATTTTATGGGAGTTTTTACTATTTACTATTTTTTATTTATTACAGGAAACATGGTCGATTTTATTATTATTCATATTGTTACGCGGTTTTATTATCAAGATTTAATTCCCGCTTAGAACGCGGGGCCTGATCTAACAGTGCCTTGCTTGCTCGCTCACTCAATTTTTAGGCAACTTGTGATGCCTTGGATTAAGTTGAAAGTATTAAATGTATATTTAAATAATTTCGTTATCAGGTGCATACGCATTTACAGTTAACAAAATGGCGTTTATTGGTTCTTTGTACAAAGTGTAGGTGTCGACCTGTGGTTATTATAACATCAAAAAGTGGTGGGATTGTGTATATCATCTGTGTTGTGCACATACCTATTTGAATTGTTAATAAACATTAACTTGCTTATTTGTCCTCATTGTAAAATGAGGAGTATTTGTCGCACTTGCTTAACCGATAAGGTTGAAATGATATCAATCTTCGACCAGGGCAAATCACCATCAATATATGATATGATAATGGCAATATCGTCGTTAGAGGTAATTTATCTACAATAATTTACTACATAAATGCTTTGTAGTGTCCTTAATAATACTAGATTACTATTTTAGTTCTTACCAAATGACACACTGCCTTCTGAAATATGCATTACATGCTTTGAGACTTTAGAGATGACTTATAATTTCAAAGTACAGGTGGTAAGAAGTAATAACGTATTGCAAAACCAAACACAAAGTTCAACATTGCTTACAAGACCTCAGATGTTTTCCCTGCATCAAGGTACCTGCATTTTTAGGTATTTTTTAGCATCTATAGCAATTAAAATATCTTCTCGGTTTTGTAGTGAAAGAAGAAAATTGTTCAGAGATGGAGGAAGAAGAATATGTTTTTATTGGGCAGAATGACTATGTTACAATAGGTAATTCCGAGCATGAAGTAGCTTCAGAAAATGTTGCGGACAACGTTAATAAGCAGTCATCAAGATGTCCTAAACCGTTGATACCTACCGACAATAGTTCTTACGGTTGTTTGTCGGAAAAAGATGTACAAGCTTTGCCGGCAGAAAGTTCATCTGAAATTGAATATGTAAACTGCAATGTGGAGGAAGAGTGTATTAAGAATGAAGAAATAGTAGTGGAGGAGAATGGTGTGCAATTAGAAGATAAATTGGAAATGAGATCGAGTGGAATTATACTCAAAAATGAAACAGATGATTTTTGTGCAGACGACCGGAATATACCTTTAAAATTGCTACGTGTAAACACAGGAAATCACAATAAATATCAAATGTTCAACAAAATCGGGTTACAGATGGTGAAGTGACAGGCAAAGTGTCCAAGGGGTAAGTTTACTTGTTATTTGATAGTATCAGATGTAGAATGATTTAAATGTCTTCATATGAATGCACAGACTCTTTAGATGCCAATATTGCAATGCCAGCTTTAAGTATGCCTATAGGCGCCAGCACCCAGGCGAAGCCTCACTGAAACCCTATAAATCTATGTTTTGTGAAAAAACATTCGAAACGTCCAGCTTTTTAAGGAGACACCTACCGGCGCATTCAGATGTCCAATTTGTAATGCGGCGTTTTCGACAAAGAGTAACCTGACAACTCATACACAGCGCTTACACTCAGGCGAAGCCAGGATCAAACGCCATAAATGTGTGTTCTGTGGGGTTGCATCTGAGATGCGCAGTCATTTGGAGATGCATGTAAGGAAGCATACAGGCGAACAGCCCTACAAATGCCAGCATTGTAATACGAGGTTTATGCAGAAGAGTAGCTTGCAATTACACATGCGTCGAAAGCATCCCGATGAAGCCACGACCAAAGACGTATAAGTGCAATCATTGTCAAGTCGATGTTGAGTAAGAATATACATAGTGTTTAATCGTTTCTCATACCATAGTCTATTACAGCCAGAACAAATTAATTATAAACACACCCTCTACCCTCTCTGCTCTCCTAGCCAAACAGATTTTCTTCTCTTTTTTCGCCTCATTCCATGCCAGTTGCTGCCATTTAGTAAGATCTACGTGGTATATTAAGTATACGTGCATTTACTCACGCATGCTGTGTGACAGACTTTACAAATGTTCAAATTTAAGATATATTTAATCACAATGTAAACAAATGCATTCTAAGTTACTTCACAGCTGAATAAATGCATTAATCATCAGACATAAACTTGTTGTTCTCATAACCTTGTATTCTCAAAATGATAAAATAATGATATAAATAAACTCCTAGCAGCAATATGATTGAGTAACAAACTCATAGTTCTGTGAGAATCAACGAAAAGAAGATGTTTATCCGACCCATTAGAGGGTAAAAATCTGTGGTAAGACAGTAATTAAATGAGTAATATTCTAACCAAGATTTCATAACCCTAACTGTAAAATTGCAAAATTGTCTGTATGTTTAGTTGCCTGTCTTAAATTTATCGACGTCAGTTTAGCGCTACGATCTGTGGTTTAGCGTAACGTAACCTTCAAAATAAAAACTCGTTACGTAAACAACGTTTGGAAGTAGTTCGTCTGTAATTCGTCAAAAATGAATTTGGTCCTTACATAATGATGGTAATAATTAGTCTAATTACTCACGTAATAGGTAAGTTCGGCGTTAATCGTCTCCGACGTACACGTTTCCATTAACGGCTTGTATTTCATTTCAGTATGGCACTCAATAACAGTGTGTTCGTAATAAATTCCTTCAATTTTAGCGTATTGAAACGTCTACCGAAACAAACGCTATGGCAGCAGATTCGCTGTGCGTCCACGACAGCACCGATCAACTTCGACTACACAAAGGGCCCGCAGCACGTCCTCAAGCAGCGTATAAAAAGTGGCGAGCTCCTGCGCGATGAACAGCAGGCGAAATTATGCGAGGAACTTGACCAGGTCTTTGAGAGTATCAAAACCTATCATCCCGTTCAAGAAGGGTTGTTTTCACGGTGGTTTAAGAAGAAAACGAAGAAAAATGAAGGCCCTTCCGGATTGTATATTTACGGAGCTGTTGGCGGAGGTAAGACTATGTTGATGGATATCTTCTACAACTGTGTGGCGTCTGAACAAAAGTTACGAGTGCATTTCAACTCATTCATGCTGGACGTACATCAGAAGATACACAAGACTAAAGAGCAGGTAACAAAAGACTATTCCGATAAAGGATCGAAGCCCTTCGATCCGATACCGATTGTCGCCAAGGAGATTTGTGACAGAGGTTGGTTGATTTGCTTCGACGAATTTCAAGTCACCGACATTGCCGATGCTATGATACTCAAGCGTTTGTTCACGCAAATGTTTGCGAATGGTGCCGTTGTTGTGGCGACTAGCAATCGCCCACCGGATGATCTCTACAAAAACGGCCTGCAGCGTTCGAATTTCCTGCCCTTCATACCCGTACTTAAACAGCATTGTCGCACGGTTCAACTGGACTCTGGCGTTGACTATCGCCTCAAAGGTCAGGCCGGACAAACGCATTACTTTATCAAAAACGACAGCGATAAAGACGATCCAGTCGATGATATTTTCAAGATTCTTTGCTCCAAGGAGAACGATATAGTCCGACCGCGTACGTTCAACATCTTGGATCGTAACGTCGAGTTTGCGAAGACATGCGGGCAGGTCTTGGACACCACCTTTGACGAGTTGTGCGATCGTCCGTTGGGTGCGAGTGACTATCTGCATTTGACGCAGTTCTTCCACACGATTATCATCAGGGATTTGCCGCAGTTGTCGTTGAAGAAGAAATCGGCGACGAGGAGGTTTATTACACTGATTGACGCCTTCTATGATCAGCGAGTCCGTGTGGTAATCAGTGCGCATGTACCCCTGAGGCGTTTATTCGTTGCTGATCAGCCGCCTGACGATGAGGAGCCGAGTGATGAGACGCGCATGCTGATGGATGATCTGAAGATTGGGAAGAACGATGAGAATTTGAAGGCGAATGTGTTCACCGGCGACGAGGAGATTTTCGCGTTTGATCGCACCGTGTCGAGGTTGTCCGAAATGCAAACGCAGGATTATTGGGAGTCTCAGGAACGATAGGAGATTAGAAAATGCAGTTTTACGATGACATGCAGCACACTTTAAAGCAGCACAAACGATTAAAGAGATAATCGATTATTTATTTATTGTTAAAACTTAATAAATATATGGAACTTAAGTGTAAATAAATCAGTATTCACGAGTAATACACGGTTTCGATTAGAGCAGCCAAAGGAGAGCTGTCCACAGTGTCCAATTTCACTATTTTTCCACGTCAAAAGTATATCCTCGTTTCAAGGCAATTTTTTCGACAAAACCGATTCTATTCGATAATTTTTGATTCGAGTATTTTTGATGTATTTGCACAATGAAATATTGATAATTAACAAATGTCTACAGTGATTAAACGAATTTATAAAACATACTATTGTTTTGCAGCATCAATTTATTGAAAAATATAATTACATGTCGTAGCCGCTTTAATTTTCAACGTATACGCACAAAGAACGACGACTATCGACCACACTTTGGAACATTTACTGAAAACTGTTGAATAATTATAGACGTTTCCTCACAATTCTCAAATATTTACGTACCAGTATAAGCAACAAGCTGTGATAACGCAGTATATACAATAACAAAAAGAAAATGATACTCTTCAGTGCCGTATTTCTCCCAAATTAATGATGGAATAAATAGAAATATCCCAAACGATGATAATGAGATACACTTTATTACAGTGTTAGATAATGATTTCAAGTGCTCAATACTTAAAACTTGATGGTTTATACTCAATTCCCTCAAGAGAGTAAAGCTATAGATTGTTATGAAAAATACAAAATTACCTAAAATAAAATCTGTTAAACATTGTAGTTCCTCTACATCTTGATTTTAATTTTAAGATATGAGATATTTACTGCAAATCACTTGAAACAACGTTCGGTAGTAGTCAAAATCGCCAGTGTAAAATTTATCTAACAAAATATGTTTGCCATCCATTCTGGAATAGTTCGGAAAGTTTTTATTGTAAGACAACTCCCAATAGGCTTCCATTAATTCAAGGATTACCAACAATTTCCAGTGAAACTAGAAAGAACATATAACCTGTATTAGTTTCCATAAGCAAGATTTATAATTAGATTAAACGATTCTAAGAAAGAATTAAGGAATCACCATATACTCTGTGTTGAATAAAACATGTCTGTATGCCTCACGATTCAGTAAAACCAAGTCAATTATGATAATAACTGGGTCGTATTCAATATATTTATCAACAATACCATTGCAGGAATTCTAAAACAAAGAAAAGTTTAGAAAAGCACGAAGCCACAGAGCTATTTAAAGCAGGATTTTACGTACGCACGTTGATAACTTCAGTACTGTTGGACTGTAGACTTTGTAGAGCTCTTTAACACTATATCCACAGTTTACACAGATATATTTCTCTTTTTCATTCATTTTTAGTCTTGATAGAGATGACGATTATTTGAAGTGGTAAGTTTCGCAACTATTGGGAAACTCAAACTTATTGATGTTTATCATAACCTAAAATCACATTGATTTGATCAATAGTTTTTGTTATCACATGATCTGGACCGTTGAACTAATGTTTTTATAATAAATGCCTAGTTAATAAACAATAATTAAATATTTCCTAGTTTCAGTGAATAATTTCGTATAAAACGGTATTTAAAATTTGGAAATTTTAGGCAACCCAACGAACACACTACAAGCAGCAGGACAGCAGGATAGAGGTAGAGGCATAGATTATGGATATATATTGGTAGAGGTGCGACGAGTAGGGCGCGAGTAGGGAGTGTAGAACCCCGGGCAGCAACGTATTCTTATGGATTGTTAGAGTCAACAAACTAAATAATACATTTCCGTCGTGTGTGAATAAACTGAGTAAACCGGTAAGATGGATTCGGAGTTCTGGAATATAGTGCAGAACATCATTCCTGCAACGTACGCGAAGCAAGCATCGGATGCGATTCGAGCGAGGGAAAACACGATTCGCACCTTCTTCCAGCACGTAAGTCACCCGGGCAAAAGAACAAACTAGGGCAATGCTAATTTGTATCATTTTATTAACCCATTTATTAATGTTATCGTTCTCTTCTCTTATCTTGTAGTCGTTGAATGCTCGTTGGTAAACAATTTTTACTGCATGACATTTTTTCATCTTCATCTGATCGATTCTTCATCGATTTCGCTTACGATTAGCTACTTTAAAATTGCTAGCCGGCTCGATTAGTTTGGAAGTGTTTTGATGGCGGGGGAGATAGAGCTACATATGTTGCAATTGCAGAAAAAGCTGCCCGAGGAAGGATGGGAGGATAATCTAATTGAAATGGTACTCAATCGGCTCTCTCTGATGGACAGCAATAATTTCGCGGGCAATTGCAGTCTCGGTGAACGCGAGGCACGTTTCGCTTCAGGTACTGATTCTTTCTAGGGTTATGTCACTAACCTTTTATAACCTTACAAATGTTTAATAGCCTTGGTTTCCAAACGCCATTACAACTTCGGCCATGGCGTGGGACGTTCGGGCGACCTTACCGAACCGCAGCCGAAAGCAGCCGGCTCGAGCCTCATCTACAACCTAACTAACTGCCTGCTTCAGGACGTGTTCAAGCTGATGGGCATGGAGGTGCCAATCCGCTGTTTCCTCGTGCCAGTCGCCACCGGCATGTCGCTCGTGCTCAGCATGCTCTCGCTGCGCACGACGCGCCCCAACGCCAAGTATGTCATCTGGTCGCGCATCGATCAAAAGTCCTGCTTCAAGAGCATCCTCACCGCCGGTTTCACGCCCATCATCATCGACCAGGTCGTCAACGGCGACCAGCTGGAGACCAACACCGACGAAATCGAGCGCAAGATTAAAGAGCTCAAGAAGGAAGATATCCTCTGCGTAATGACGACGACATCGTGTTTTGCGCCGCGCGCGTGCGATAACATCGAAGTGGTGGCGCGTATTTGTCGCACGCATCAAATTCCGCACTTGATCAACAACGCCTACGGCCTGCAGAGTCGTTATATTATGCAGCGTATTCAGAAGGCGCAGAGCGTCGGTCGTGTCGACATCTTTGTGCAGAGTACCGACAAGAATTTCATGGTGCCCGTAGGTGGCGCCGTTGTAGCAACATTCGACTCGTTTATCATGGAGAACATCGCCAAGTTGTATCCGGGACGTGCGTCGTCGAGTCCCATTTTGGATGTCTTCATCACACTGCTCAGCTTGGGCAAGGAGGGCTACTTAAAGCTGATTGAAGAGCGCGAAAACTCGCATAATTTGCTGATGGAAGAATTGCAGGCGTTTGCGGCCACTCACGAAGAGCGTGTGCTTGTCAACGAGGATAATCCGATATCGATTTCGTTGAGTTTGACGAAGATACCCAAGGAACACTTGACGCGTTTAGGATCCATGCTCTTTATTCGTAATATCAGCGGAACAAGGGTTGTTAGTTTGGATGGATTCAAAACAATTGCCCAGTTTCATTTTAAAAGTAAGTAATATCTTTCTAACCTTAATTTATAACCTTTCATAACCTGCATTCTATGTGATACCAATCCATTTGCTTCGCTTAACCGCTTGACCTCCCATTTAGTTCCGGGGAGTTTAAACAAAATCTCGAACATCTACACCCCAATTTGTCCACATTGTACCACTACAAACTATGCTCGTATAAGTATGGCAAGTGGTTAAAGTACAATCATGGACATCATGTAGTACGTAGTAACACCACCGACTGATCGTGTCCATTCTTTGATTAGATACTAAATAAGTCGCAGAAATATGCTAACCTAAATTTGTATTGATTGCATTTAACCTCAAAATGTATGTATCTATACAGACTGGGGTTCACATACATCTGATTTCCACACACCTTACTTGACTGTTGCCGCATCGATCGGCGTCTCCGATCCAGACATCGAAGTATTCATCAAAAAGTTGGATAAGGCCATGAGCAAGAATGCAAAGCTGTGCGATACGATCACGGAAGAGCTGAGTGGGGATAAGAGCAGCCTCGAGAAGGGTCTCTCGCCCTCCATGCAGACTCTCAGCAACACGAGCATCATCGATTCTTGCGACTTGTAAAAACACCACACACATATACACGTACATAAAACCACGATGCCACTGAAACACACTTGCCACACGTAAAACTTATGCACATCTAGTTCATCTGAATCAAATTAATTAACTATTCGTGTTCACACATGCCCTGACTAATTACGAATCCGACTTGAACATTGGGCATGCTAGACGTAAGCGAAAAACGAAACAAAACGTTAGATATCTAGTCATCCACGTACAACAACACATTATTGTAGTTATTATTTGGATTCTGTTTACGACGGATCCTCCGCTGCCTTTTTTTGTGAAGCTAGACACTTGCCAAAGGATTACGTTGACAGTATTGCTAGACTAAAACGCGTCCCTCGGCGTGCGTAAAATTTAAACGTTTAGGATTCAGGAATTGCCTCTCTCTCTGTGTGTGGTGTGTAGCGTAGAATTCGGTGCGTTGGCGCTGTTCGACGTCATTCCAACGTCTACTACTACTACTCGGCTGCGTATATAGTAAAAAAGGGAACAAGAATCGAAGAAGAGTGAAGATATGGCAAAGGGATTTGGCGGTTTGTTTAAACTGTACGGAATTGTCACGTACAAGGTGTCACCGATGCATCTGCAAGCGTTCGGCGGTGTTATTTCGCATGGGCTGCCGAATACGCTAAGGCGCGTCATCGAACAGACCCCGTACGTCCTGCCACCGTTCCTGCTTGGCATCGGTGCTTATTTCTACGTGGAGTGGTCGCACGATCAGTCGATGCGAAAGGTGCCCGGCGATTTTGACGACGACTGTCAATGTGATTCATCGTCATAGATTGATTGTAGATATACGAATAGATTCAGGTTCGAGTAGATGAATTCATGTGAACTTTTTTCGGTTGTAATTTGTTTCAGCCATAATAAATTCTATTGTAGTTGATTTTTGTCCAATTTCTTTCTTGAAGCCGGTGGGAATAGAAGTTTTAGACTGACATTTCTGCAATTATTCGCTACTTTGTTTCTTTAGAGAGGATTCTGATAGTCACCAATTAACAACTTTTGTTTCCTAGTTACGGCAGTGTTTCCTTAGTACCAATCCATTCGCTTAGCAACATTAAATAAACTGAAAGTTTAAGAAAATCATCTCAAATATCTGCCAGTTTACATCGCACATCTTTCAAGCAAGCATTAAGAGCAAGAAAAGGGTAGTAAGAAGGAAAAAATGACGTTCTTTCCTCCGACCGCCAAACGAAAGGGTGTTGTCATCCAAGAAAAGCCGTATTATGCCAACAAAAATTTGATGAAATTTGTCGAAGAACATTACCATAGTCCACAAATCGCTTTTCAAAGAACAGCCCCAAAGCCGAAGTACGAACCACAGCAACAGGTAACATTTTTCAATGCTGGATCAATAAATTCGTTGCTTTAAATGAATACATGTACATCCCCAGTACAAGCTTAGAAGACCTACGATAATCTACGAAGTACGTCCGAAGATTTTTCTTGCCATTATCTTTACGATACAATGCAGTTTCTATGATATTACGAAGTATATTCGCTTGTTTGCGATGTACGGAACTCGTACGTATAATTTTCTAGAACGTTATGTACAATTATGACTAAAAAATTGTTACAGTATTGGTATTGCTCACATTCGCTCTGATCTACATCTTGGTAATAATGCCCCTTTTCATGGTGTTCTTCTTTCTAAGCAACAGTACACGGAATCATTTTCTAAAAATCTGGCTTGCCGTCCCCATTCTTAAAGGTGTCGGTTTAAGTGTGGCCATACAAAACTTTGCCGCATGTGTTATGAACATGACATTCGTCTCCCTGTGCCTGATATACATCATTGGTGCGTTTATGGGTTGGCTGGACTGCGGCCTCCAGGTTGCCGTCGACGCTGCCGGCGGTTGTTTGTCGACATACAACACCAGCAGTTGCACGTCTCCAGGTATGAAGATGCCCAATGTGGGCACTTATGTTTTGCTGCAATACCTGGTGACGTCCAGCTTTGGTGACTTGATCAACGTCTTCTTCATATTGACCATTGTCTCAATGTACCTCTTGCTAATGTTTCTCGAGCTTTACTCGTGGAAGCTGACTACATGTGTGTCCAAAATGGTGCTGTACGCCTGGATTATGGTGATGCTATTTGTTATTATTCACGAGATACGTTTTGGCACAATGTTTACAGTGGCGCCTTTGACTGAATCCGACCTAGCTTCACTGTTCATACCGTCCGTGAGTATGACTAACTTTTTTCAACGTTCAACATGTGAACGTACACTATTAGTTTTATATTTCTACGGGACTTGCCTCATTTGGCCGAGTATTGCCCGGTGATTTGGTGACTTATGGATCCTTAACAACACCGGGGACAAGCCCGATAATCATGTCGGTGTTGATGTCTGTTTTACGCGTGGCTTTCGCAGTGACTGCAGGGAACTTCTATGTTATTTCGTTGAATTACTTTGTTGATATGCTCGACGTGAAAAATACAGACTGCCTGGACATTTCCGGTAAGTGTACTCCTACCTAAAGTAAAAGACGAAAAATGACGTTTGATAAACATTTTCAGGTTTGGCTGTTTTGTATACATACATACCAGAGAAATTGTTGGCTGTGGATCCTTCGAAAGCATGGCTATTGCTGTATCTTTTCTTCTCCGGTGCGTTGGGTTTCATGTCGACGTTTTTTAGCATGAACGCGTTTCTAACTGCATTGGGAGAGAATTTTCCGGACACTAAAGACTACAGAAGTTCAATTGTGATGTTCATGTGCGGATGTTTGTGCATTCTAAACACGTTGGTCGTTGGTGTTGGTTTCAAAAATATCCTATTTGAAGATTCCAAGATCATTATAGGCCCATTGCTGACCTCCTTCTTTGTGGCGTTCTTTATTATCTCCTATACACCTCTACGTCTCGCAAATGATTTTTACTTTTGTCATGGAACGTTACTTAATACTGGTTGGGTGTCCCTGATGAAGTTCTACGTAATATTTCTTATGGTATGTACTTTTTAACTTCTTACGTTTTCATAATCTTCTCAGTAGTAAGTAATCTTAGCTCTTGACTATGTTTGATATATTTACAGTCAATTGTAATATTCTACCTAATGTTTGAAGTGCATAATTTGAACGAGAACAACGCGGTTTTGGCTAATGTAGTCGCACTTGTTTTGGTTATGTTTCCGGTAGTAACCTTTGCTACTCGCCATATTATAAAATCCAAGAAATATGTAAGTACTTTGTTTTTATTTACAAACTACACTTTTTCTCATCTTATAAAACTCGTTTATATTGAATAATCTGAGATTGCATTAATCTATTTTTTCATCAATAGAGATTGTCCATTTTTGGTCCCTCCACTGATTGGGGTCTTCAAGATCCAGGTGCACGTGTCCAACGTGCTGCATTTAATGCACGTCGGGAGTGTCGAATGAAAATGGAATTACACTGTGAGCATGAATGTTTAGTGGCTGGTGTCTTGCACCGCGAGGAACTCGCCAAAGAAAAGGAACGATTTCATAACTTGGCCTCCAAATATCAGGCTAAGATGAGGCAAGATTAGTTATAAACATAAGCTTTATTTAGGCATAGACCACAGAATATATATTTGAAATGTTTATTCACACAAAATACTACAATAAATGTATTAATTTTACTTTGTACTGCTAACTTTACTAAGCACCACAGTTAATATATCTGTGGAGTACGGTAGAGAATTAAGTCGCCGAGGTAAAGAAAGATAAATGAATGTGCAAACCCATGACAACGATCGGAAATACCATACTCTAGTGACATCTTTGTCACAACTATTATCATCATTTATTTCTGGTATGACCTTTTTTGGAGTGGTTCAATGCAAACATTTTAATCAAGAATGGACGCGACGGAGTATAAAAATGGTCATTGGCAATGGGATGCAGACAAACGGAAAATTGTCTTCATAAGCCACGAACTCGTGGCAAAAATCGACGAAGAGTTACCGAAAGTCCAGAAGCGACAACATATCGTACCCAGTTCTATTCGTTTCAAGGAACAATTGGAACCTTTAGATAAGGTAATAATCGCTATGGCCTTACCTTATTCGTATCGCACTAAAATCAAATTTTCAAGATTTTATTTCGTCGCCATTTCCAACGTCGCATCCCTCTCAATGAGCCGGAAATCATCACCTTGCAAGACATCAAAGACGTGACCATATTCCTTGCGAATCCGAAGGATCTGAGCATCGAGTTCATTCAGTACTTCCATCTGCCGGAAGTGGATCGCTTCCTGAAGGCACTGATTGCCTACTTTCACTACTATCTGCAGATTAACGATAAAATGAAAGTGCGTCGGGACGAAGCTCGTCGTAAGCTTCGTCAGCCCATTGTCACTCAGCTGGAGAATATCGTGCGTGACAATCTATCGGATCTACGTGCGATGGTCGCGAGAGAGTACAGCGTCATCCTTATGGGCGTTGGTAGTTCGCGTGCCTTCCATCATCTCAGCACGTCGACGAATTCCCTCTCGGAGAAGGACCGCCGCTTGATGGAGTCGCTCTTCTGCATGAGTGCTCGCGTCGTTTGGGTAGCTCTACAACGTCGCCATTTGCAGTTGATCGAGTTGGAACTCAATCGACTTGTGCGCACTGAAATGTTTAATACGTATGCCCATAAATCACGAAATGCCAAATCGGCAGGGAAAACCGCCGAAGAGCTACAAACCCTCCTTGGCTTGGCCAACGTCAAGGAGAACAAATTGAAGCAAAGGAGTGGATTGATTAAAGAGTTGCTCATCACCGAACATGACTATCGAATGCTAGGAGCGGGTTTTAAAAACTACGAACCGAAAAATGAAAGGACTATCTACTTGGAACAGATTTTCGCGGCGCCTGAAGAGGATTTGCTGAAATATGGTATAACGATCGGTTTGATTGGTATTCCTCGAGAAGAGTATGATGCTGTGATGAAGCCACGAGAGCGCACCAGTAAAAATTTCGACAAAGTTATTATTGAACCGAAATTGTTTAATTTTCCACCATCGAGTAAAGTTCCGTACGTATCAATTTCATCGCTTTTTTCAATGAACATATGTCCTCCTTCCGTTTAAAATATCATAGAACTAGGTCGATTAAATCAATGCTATTCTTATAGATACAATGAAATTCCTTCGGTTTATCCCAAGGAGCCCTGCATTTACAAAGAATCCAACTTGAACAGAACTGCACGTACTACTCAATGTACAATGTGGAAAAATTATATATTGAGTTTAGACCGCCCAATTGCATCTAAATCGGCATCTACAGATACTCATAACATTTTCTTGGGAAATTAGGAGTTGAGAAGAAAATAAAATGAAAAATCGCAGCTTCGGAATGAAATAAAATTATCTACATCTACAAATATCTTTGTAAGGGTTGTGGTTTGTGGTTCGAAGCGTTTGTTCACTAAGGCGACGTTCATATTCGACTTCGGGCTTCTATGCCTGCCTATCCTTGCTTGACGAATACGAAGAAAAGGAGATGAAGAAACTCGAAGAAACATACGCCGGTATGAACGCCGCCTAATTGTTAACGTGACCATGCAATATTAACTCTTTTCACTCCATTGTCGCCTTTTTATTTAGATTATTATTACATAATTTAGATTATTTTGCCACTTATGATCAAAGTAGTGAAATAAGTGGTGCGAAAGATGAATTTGATTGTTTTGCATTGATATGACAACCTTACTTTTTTCTCTCTTTTCCTTTGATAGTCCAGCAAATGTCTGACAGCCGCTGAGTTCTATCGTATCAAGGATAAGATAAAACTAATTATCGTGAGGTTGGTAATAAATTACTCGTGTTTTGATACCGCGAAATAGTTTTATTATATGGGAAAATCATCCAGAGGCAAAGTGGGAATCTATCAAATATTGACTTTTGGCAAAATTTATTTCCAAAAAACAATGAAAGTCTTTCTCGAAGTTTGATTATTTTCCATTTGCTATAAATTTCAATTCGAACATTTATTCGAATTTTAAAGCACGGTTAATAGTTATCTTCGATGATCAGTTCCAAACACCAACATACATATTATAAATAAATACAAGACGTTGTAATTTCATAAATGTATATATTTATACAAATAATAAATGTCTCCTGCAAGCAAAATAGTAATTTCAAACCTACAATAACCGATCCAAGAACAAATATATTGCATATTCCATAATACAATTAATAATAAATGTAAGAAAACCCAAAGTCATATATATCTAACTGAAATTATCAAATCACGGCATCGATAAAAAGCATGAAAATTGCTGCAAATCATTATTAGTCATTATTAGACTTACAAATAACTGTAAAGTAAATTAATTAGTGTGTGTGGGTGTGTGCGTGTGTTAATTACAAACTAACGGATTACAAATAATAGTACATTCCTATAACTAAGATTAATTGCAAACACTTGTATTAATTGGTTTGTTATCAATAAACTTAAAAATGCATTCGTAAGGCGCTCAGTGCAAATTAGCGAGAGAGAAAAAAAAACATGAAAGCCATCTTTCCGCGGTGTGCATCATATTAAAGTGATGAGTGTGGTTAATAAACGAAATTTTGGTGCAAATAAAAAAAAACTAGCGGTTACATTTGTTAATCAATGCTCTGCGTACTTAATTTGGTTAGCCAGAATCAAAATGAAGCTACGTTAATGTCGATTACATACCTATCAGTTGTTATTATTTGTATTTGCTTATATGTGCGTGATTGTTAACAGTATTTCGACCGCCAGGTGTGTCATTAATGTTAATTAGACATATATAGTAAAGTTAATTGCATTTTATACAGTCGAGCATTAACAAATAGTTGATATTTGAGGTTATGTCTGCATATCAACTGAAATTTTCTTTTTTTAATAAGTATTATATATTATATAAAACATCATAATATTTAATTAATAATTAATATGACACATTTAGAATCAATCGCCAGAAGCGACGATACAATTAGAATTTTGTTACATTTGTTGTTTTTTTTTTCAGATCAAAATTCCATTAACGCTTGTGTTAACAACAGTTTTGCGATTAGCTACCAACAGTATTATCCATTCATATTGCGATCGTATGCGTTTCATGATTTCGCTCTCCTTTCTTTAATAAATATATCTCTGTTATTCGTTTTAATAATAAATTTCACGTTATAAGTAATAATAATAAGTAATGTGTGTAATACAATAAACAACATTAACTCTCGTTCGGTCGCTTTGTTTAAATATTGCATCAAAATTTTACGGCATTCAACAGCTGAACAAAATGTTGTTTATTTCACCTCGTGTTCATGTTACTGACGTACTCTGCGCATTTGAGTACCTAGGTAAACTCTATGCTGTGCAGAGAGGGTAAAAATTGTTCAACATTTCGACAGACAAGCACGCCACACCCAAAAAAACGCATTCATTCCAATTACTTCGCATTCAATTGTTGTCAATTTGATTATTGCTCAGGCTCATCGTAAATTAAATCATCATAATTCATCGTAAGTACATTCTACAATCTTAGAAGATAAGTCAAATAAAATTAAAGAAGTCGATCGGGCAAATTGAAACAAACTGGACGACGTTTCTGTGTTGTATATATTTAGAGGGTTGTATATAAAAGTTTGGCAACAATTTCGTTTCAATTTGCGCATCGATTGAATTGCACACAAGGACACACTCATAGTCAGCTCAACAAAATTAGTGAAGATTAAAACGCGAAAATAAAGTCAAAATCTTTACATCTGAAATATGTTTTCAAATTAATTGCACTTCGACATTAAACTTCAAAAAAAAACTAAAACAAACATTAGATTTGTTACTACATCCTATCTATAGATATTAATAAACATTTATCATAAAGGTAATAATATATAGCAATATCTCTTCTGCACTCTGTATTCAAACTATTTACTTTGAGTATTCATTCGTGTAAATTGTTATAAATTGCTCAGCTTTGTTTCCAATCTTTAAAGCTTCTGCTTAACCCCTTGGCATACATATACGAGTATAGCTCGTGGTACGGATAAAGTCGGGGTGTAGATATTCGAGTTGAAGTTGAAACTGGCCCGTAATTCAACGGACTCTGTGAGGGCGCTCACGTCAAAACAATGAAATTGTTTACGATAACATGAATACAAATATATATCGCGACCGTGGCGCCATCAGTGATGTCCTTACTATTTGCGGTTGTTGCAATATTTTACACATAGCTAACAGTCTTTAAAGTGGTAGGCCAAGGGGTTAAAAGTGTTTCAAAAAATGTAATCGCTACTTGTAAAAAAACGCCTTGATATTTGCTATAAATTCATTATATATACTCAAAATCTAGTTTTAAGGCACTGATGATTTTTGTAAAGTTTGTAATTGGCACGTGATTGCTTTTAAAATTGAAAAAAAAGTTTGTACTTTGATTGCATTTCGTCGTCGACGTCGTATGTGATTTTAAAACTGATTACATTATAACGAAACGAAACAATGCGCAGTTAAACTAAGGCTTTAAGTAACAAGTTAGAAATTAGCACATATTGAAAGAAAAATATATCTACTGACCAGATGTTGTTCAGCAACTTCTGTCCACGCGTTGATCCTGAATAGATGTTGCCATGTTGCCTTGCTGTGACTTCAGCTCCCCAGAAACAAAATGCCTACGCATATTCTATGCGTGATAGCACAACCATCGCCAAATGATCTCTGACTGATCCAATTGCGGCCCCATCGTTTTGTGTTAAGTAGATTTAGTACAATAAAGGTGAGTTGTTAATTCTTGGTTGCGTGTGAGATAAGAGATTAGCTCCGCACCCCCGCTGGTTACTAACGCACACGCCAGCAACGCAAGATGGCGTAGATTGGAAGCCATGTTTGGTTGGATGAGTCATTTTGGAGGTTATTGCAGTTTGATGGTGACGGGTGGTTTCTAGTGCGTTTTGTTTGTTTTTTAAAAGGTCACGCATTCGTTTTGTTCGGCGATGGTGAATGGTGGTTGGTTACAAAAGAGAAGAAATATGTTAGTAAATTGCATATTAAAAATTATACATTATTCACATACTAATAACTATTTAAAGTAGAAACATTTTTATCACAAAAGAAATACAACAAAAATTTATGAAACTCAGCTTTTTCTTTAGATTAACATCCAAAAAATGTTTATACCTTAAACAGTAATACTACAAACATACGAGCATTAACCCACTGTGAAATAAAGGTCTTTAATCAACAAACAAAACAAAGAAAGCGAATTAATTCGTGTGTTCCTTTTCTATCGGTTGTGGCTAATTTCAGGAATATCAGAAAATTAAAATAAAATTAAGTCAAGTAAGAATTACTAAGATTATAGTACATAGAACAGCGGCACGTTTCCATACGTCTGCCTCCAAATTAAAAACAATATTAAACAGAAAACGCAAACGAATTAATACGATTAATTTTCAATTTCGTAGAGATTGTTTTACTGCCATTAAAGTACGGATTAATTTCGAGGAGACTCCACAGTTAGTTTTAGTGTTGTTGTCTTTTTTTGAATTATGAATATTTATAGATAAAAAGTGATTATTGTAAACGGCCATATTGGTTTCGGGTGGTTATCTACATACGCTCTGATTGCGCTAGCGCCATCTAGGACTTAATTTGATTAATATTAATTAATAAATATTATTACTAAATGAGATTGTGAGTATACTAAATGATTATTATATTATAACGATGTGGTAAACGGGCGAACTTAATCGCCGTGTATATGTTTAAGTTTGTAAGTTTGTAAGTGGTCAACAATAAGTCGATTGGTTAAACAAATGCTTGATGAGAATCAATAAATAACGTGCGAGACAAGAGTGAGATTATGAGAGTCAAGAAGCTTTTGATCAGTGAGAAGTTTTTGACGTGTTAAAGTAAACAATTTCTCATTTGGTCTTGTTGGATTTTTTTTTGTACAAATATATTTATATATTCGCTTTTTTTCTCAAAAAATTCTTATCGTATCATCGCTATAAAACAATGAATGACCTGAGCGCCACGCGTGCGCTACTTTTTTTTATACAACATAAATACAAAAAATAGATATAGATATTTGCTACAAATAAGAATTAACCTAACTTATGAACCCTACAAGTGAATCAACGACGCGACAATCGTTTGCATTGTCCACTAATAAAATGCCACTTTCATGAGAAAGAAGGACTTTTATAACAAAAAAAAGCTAACAATCTTTAAAATCTATGTACAAACTCAAATATGTCAATTGTTTCCATAGAGCTGGAAAACGGGAGTTGAATATCACAACAAAAAAGAAATAAAGATAAAATTTGTAAAAAAATTTAAACAAATACAATAAAAATGTACGTAAATCGAAAAAAAAAAAACGAAAATTGTGTATAAAATCTCGAAGACTAGTTGCCACGTGATGCTTTCTGTGTTTCGCTAGCGCTTAAATAAGGTTAAGTACGACTCCTCACGGGTTTTCTCCGAAAAATGTCATTTCTGTCAGTGTCAACGTTGCCTCGCCTATCTATTTCTCGTATAAAATGAATACACGTGCGGCCAGTAGCGTTTCCGATTCGCGCTTTCGTATGTGTAGTCTGGCGAATATTCTGTATAGGGCAGAAGACAAAAAACGACAAATCAGAAAGGCGAGTGGCTTAGAGAGGGGAGTGTAATTAAACAACAACTATTTACAGCTTCCCACACTTCCGTTAATTGTTAGCTGTGACACGAACCCGCAACCCGCTACACTAATTTACCCAATTTCTTGGTATATTGGGTTGTCTACTGTCTAGGTGTTAAGAATGTCAACTTGGAATGAAATTAATGTCGAAAATGTCGTTTACGTAAAATTGGCAAACAAAATATAAACGATCGGAAAGTCCTTCTTTCCCTCTAATGTGATGTACCGCATCTCATGACTTATTACAATAACTTCTTAGAAATAAAACGAAACACAATAAAAAAGAGCTTAACCTAGTGTTTCTATAGACTATAGTAGAAGAGAGCCGCTCAACGGATTTGTTCATTACTTTTTACGCATAATACTTGGTTTTCAATGTGTTTATATTATAATTTTCTAATTTGAGGTTACGTTTTCGATGGCGACATCTATATACTCATTTTCCCATGTAGTAATAATTAATATTTAATGGCCGTTTGCAAATATGTTTCTAGTGCATGAAAAAGTACTTCCGTCTATGTACACAAATCGTGATTGTTTTGATTTCCTAATTCTTTTCTGCCCTTTTTCTGTGTTTTTTTTTTTTGTTCGTTGATTCAGACACAACCAGCAAAAGTATAATGCAGCACATTCACAAGATAACAACAAATCTTTCTCTCTTCGTATACAAAAAAGCAAAAAAAAAATGAAACACAAATAATAATACAACAAAATAAAAACCAAAAATAATAATAATGAATGAAGAGAGAAAAGATACAACAAAAGTAGAAACGGCTATGTTTAACTAACCTTATGCGTTTAAGATTTTTGGCAAACGGAATTTCGTTCGTGCACGTTCGCGTTATGCTGGGACTTCCCCCCGGGTTTGGCGGCGCCGAGTAATGGCGGAAAGAGTGGGCGACATCTTGTCATTAGACATTTTTTCTTTTCATTTCTATTTACAAACCGCGCATTGTTTGCCGAATAAAACAAAATAAAAATGTAACGAAACGCAAACCAACGGCCGGATTCGATAAATATTTAAATAAAAATCTATGCTCTGTATATCTAACAATTAATAGATAATAGTTTAAAAATTAGTAGATTTCGATCAATTGCAACGAAAGAATGTCTCAGGTTTTGATTTCCGTTTTTGGAGTGCGTTTTGCCAACGCATTCGCAGGCAGATGTGAGATAGAGAGAGAGAAAGAGAGTGATAGAGAAAAAAGTTTTATGTGTTTATGACAGAGCGCCCGCTCTTTGGTAGGGATGCTCTCGGACCTGGCCCAGATGCCGGCGCTGCTTGGCAGCCGCCGCCGCCGCAACCGCTCCCGCCGCTACAAAAATGCACACATATAATTTTCGATCTTAGAGTAGAACGAAACGGTTCTATGTCAAAACCTAACCTTACTACGTACTAGCCTACATGATTGGGATTGACTATGGTCTATAAATTCCAATAAATTATGAGGTAACGATGATAATACAAAAAAATAACCTAAAAAATCCTATGATATTGATACTAAACTTAACCTATACTTGTATCTAAGACCTAAATTGATGTAAGAAATGCAAAATCGGATTGTGTATTTCAGATTTTGTCGTTTAAAGCTATTCGCAGGCCATCCAACTCGATATAATAAAGCTTAAAGCAATAGTACGTAAGATAATAAATAATTTGTATAAATGACTTGAAAACAAACAAAACAAAAAATATGTACGCATCAAATGCGCCGCCGCGTTCGGGTAAATAAGAAATGAACGTCTTGCTGCTAAACTTTAAAAACTATCACAGATTTTTAAAAAATTGATTTCAAAAATTCCTGCAATTTTGCCGCTGTGTGCTGATATTTTCTCTTGCATTTTGATACCTTCTATGGCACTGGTGTGTAGCAACCGGTACTTGGTAATGAACGCACAAGCAATAAACTAACTTGTTTCATCGCCACCCATTCAAAAGTTGTCTCTCACAGGAAGAAAACGAAATTTCTAATTAGAAACGGTCGTCATAAACGTCTGCAAATGTATGTGCTCCATAAATCGCATTTTCCTACGGATGGTTCTTAACTTTTTCTCGCCTTTTACTACGTTTTTTTGCTTTTTGATTTACGTATTTCAGATTTTTAGCAAAAATGATGCGTAGGAGAGAAACAAAAACAAAATGGCGGCAATAGGTGGGTAAACTAATAGAGAGTGGGTGGTATATTTGATGGTGGGGGTGGTAGAGGTGTTTTTGTTCAACGAGCAAATAACCCACCGGAATGATCGGCCGTCGCGTATTCGGTGAGGAGCGGCGATGCCGCCGCCAGCGCTGCGTAATTGGTGTAGTCCGGGTAGGGCGTGTAGATGAGGCTGTGCGGATCGCCGGGGCTGAGCAGGGAGCCGGGCGGTGCGCTGCCGTTGAGGATGGAGGCGGCCGTCGTCGGAACACTCATACGCGGCGAGAGGATGAGCGGTGCGCCGACGGCGGGCGTGCGCAGCGGTGTCGCGAGGCCGGGTATCGCCGGCGAGAGGAGGCGCTGCGTCTCTGCCGCCGCCGCCACAGCAGCGCGACGCCATTCGTCCTCACAGGCTGCCACAAACAGAAAAAAACACACACACACACACGATGCATCTCTTAATATCAAAGGGATAACAATCTAAGGCGTTGCGTACCTGTGGCTGAATTGCTTTTGCTGCTTGAGTCTCGATAAGTACCGTTGATAATCGCCAATTCCATCAGTTGACGCTTTTTCAGCTCATCTTCGCCATCGGCTTGCTGTGAACAATATGCACACTTACTAAAAAACAGTAAATATTCTTGCATTTTTTCACAAGAATGATTTTTAATACATCGGCAATATTTCTTCAAGAGAATATTCTATTAGTGCCAATTTAGAAATGAATACTTACGGGTACGAGCAATTTCTTGACTTCCTCAACAGCGCGCGCCAATTTCAGCTGAGCACGATTCTCGGTATCCTCGACGGTGAGCAGAACGTGCAGTTCGTCCGCCAGGTGCTCCCAATTCGGTTTACCTCTATTTTGATCCTCCTACAACAACAAAAATACTCTTTTAAAACACATAATTCAAAATGCGAACCAAGCAAAAACACGTAAACATGGCACACACGATTGGTTGGCATAAAAATTGTTGCAGAATTCAGCTAAAAATAAAAAAGCGTTTATCATCGCCGATAATCATCTCTTGTTTTCTAATGACTAGAGTCGGCGCCAAATGAACAAGGTGTGTACAATGTCCACTATTTCGAATGATAATACCGAACATGTGTCGCGCTGTCAGAAGAAAGTCACTCGCGCTCAGCGATGTCGACTCAAGCATGGAAAATTGCGCGTTAATATTAACCTAACTTTAGAGCCTCTGGCTCACCAGGTGGAATATGTCAACATCACCACCACTTTATCGACAATTACCGCATTTCCTTAAAACTAAACTTAAACTAACATAAATACTCACGTTATAAATATCAACAGAAAGGTTTGAAAGATTTTTATCAAGTTAGATGTACACTAATTCGTCATAACCTAGTTTCTACGCTTTATGGATAAAATTAAAGCGAATTTAACGATGTTTTTTACGTATCACACTGTATAACACCCACGCATTTACGATTCGATTCTGGCACGCTTCGGGCAGCGGTTTATTTTTCGTTGAGAGAGAAACGAGCGATGGACGGGAGGCGGCAAACGCGCTTCGGGTTTAATTTTGGCTCCCCGCCAATGCGTTGCTTTGAGATGTTTGAAGCTGAATCATAGTGCACGGCAGCTAAAACTCCAATGTGGAGTGTTTTTTATAATAAAGGTAAATTATCAGTGGACGTTTCGCTACCAGCCTCTTTTCCCACTAATTGGAAACCTAATGAATTGTAAACGCCAGATGAAAATGACTTTTAACTTAAAATTTCTCTCAAAACTTATACTGTTCGGCACGTTTTTGAGGTTAAAATTTGTTTCAAAATGTTAACTTCGCAGGTTTTAGACGTTTTTGGGATTATAAAATGTATTTTTGAGGTTATTTTTGAAAAATAAATTCATAATGAAATAATCGCAAATCTTTAACTGGGTAGTGCATTCGTTTCGAAAGCAGTGAACAACTGTAAGGGGAAGCAATCGCGAGCGAAATTCATTAAACGCCACCAGGCTTCAATTAAACATCGTTTGAGCACCATACATGTGGTGCGCGGTCGGCCAGTGTTCCACGTCCAGGAAAGACGCGCAATGTTGGTGATAAGTCACCACATAGTTAGCGAGCGCATCCAAGAGAAGCAGCGACGACTGTCTCGAAACTTGGCCCAGTAATAATTGACCAGAATTAGAGTTAAATGACTCGTGCCGAGTGCTAACTACAAAGTATACTCTATGCAATTACCGTCTGCGTTCTAGCCACTCGTACGCAATACAGACAAACCAGTTAAAGCGAAACAAATATTTATTATCTGTCTATATTTAGATTAAACATCAATTGCATGGTAGTTTTGGCGACTATGAGCATCAAACCAAATTTATACATGCATCTAAATCAAACATACAACATTTCACGGTACCAACCGCACAATTTTATAGAATTAGACGAGAGATACACCACACAAAAATGAATACAACAATGATGTCATAGTTTTCAGACCCACCTTCTTTTTGTCCCTCATCGAGCCCTTCCCTCTGACCATAATCTTGCAGCCGGTTTCCTGCTCCAACTGTTTGGCGGTCATACCACGTGGGCCCAGAATCCTGCCCACAAAGTTGAACTGTAACATAAGGATGCAAACAAAAACCTTGAGCGATAATGTACGAATATACGCATGAAGAGGCTCGTCCGTCCTCTTCATGCAACAATTTGATCAGAAGCAGTGATTCAATAGCTGGCGCCCCTCGATAAGTAGTCCTATATTTAGGATATGTGCCTTGCATCTTATGATTCGAGGATATGTGCGGTACTTACATCTGGGTGCTCCTTAACCGGCACGTAGACCTTCTCGGTGAGTGTGGTAACTGTGCCCTCAGCGTCTGGCAGCACCAGGGGCTCCTTCTTGACGCCATTGATTTGAAACAGGCTCGCCCTCACTTTTGCTATTTCTGTAAGGTACCAAAATAGGTGTAATTAGATAACGGCGGTCTTCTAGTGTGATTCATTTTTATACCCAAGATTTGACAGATTCCATTTTAAAGCTTTGAATGTTTAATCTAAACATGTGTTGGGCATCTAAATTAACAATGACATCATCGCCTCAACCATTACTGATGTTAGAATGGATTTTACTTCTTTAAAAATCTGTGTCACCCAATGGAATATTATGTAAAATTAACGTGCAATCTACGTTAGTTTTATCTATACATAAGTTAGGCAACCAAATTCACCATGACATCATCCCAAAAAGATACAAGTGAAACTAAGAAAACAAGTGAAACTTGGTATTGACTTATTCGACGTATTCTGCAGGGAAAGCGTTTTCCAAATCGAAGCTCATAGATATTAATTTCACATTCCTTGCGAATGTGTTGATCGATCACACCGCAAATGGGTGTCTGTGGGCGGAAAGGCAAAGAACTGTTTCGCGCGTGCGTTTCCCGTTGCGCCGCTTGGCGAAACCCCATGGGTATTGGGTTACCGAAAAAAGAAAACTAATGGCACGCGGAGGGTGGGAGGCAAAACACGTCGCAAGTCTCTAATTAGCATGTACGCCGTGCGTGCGAATGTTGCGTGTACGGCTCGCTCGCGCCTAGGCCATTTCGTCGGCAAATGGTCGCTGTGCGCATTCCGCGGTCAAACAAAAGGCACTAAAATCACCAAAGCCCGTCAACCAGGCAATTCCAAGCCGAGTTGATACACCGGAGACACTATTACGCACGTAATATGCTGGCTGCTGCCACCAAATGGACCCAGGTGACCGTCCAGGTGAGATTGGGTTGATGGACTCTAGCGTGCGCAAATGGCTCAAAATACTAGAAGCTGTCTGCTTCTAGCAAGAAGTGGAATGCAAATAGCGAAAGGAGAGTTAATTGTTTCCTGTAGCGGTTTGCTCTAAATTACGTTGGTTAAAAAAAAGTTAATCTGGGCAAAGAAACGGATATTTCATTGTCCATTGCGAATTTTGCAACCAAAAAAAGGCGAGAATAATTTTAACAATTCGCCATATATGTGTCTTTCCCAATTATCTAGAAGTATTAAACAACTGGGTCATAGTACCAGAGAAAAGGCAAAGAAATATATTCCAACATGACGAAACGAAACGATGATGAAATGGCGACATTGAAGAAGACAAAATTATGACAAAAGGGAATGAAGAGCAGTGAGAAGAAGTAACAAAACTAACTAACTAAGGAGGTAAAATCAATGAAACTGAAAGCTGAAATGAAAGAAAGACAATGATGGTATGCAGAAAAGAAAAACATGGAAAATAGCGCACTAGAACTTATTTTGGAAAAAGAGTTAAAGAAATCTAGGACAATACTGTTATTGCGAATGGCGAATTTAAATCCTCTTCTTTAAATTCGCCATTCGAACAATACTGTAGTGTAGCGACACTACAGTATTGTTCTAGATTTCATAGGTGAAAGATTTTCTTGAAACCAAATTGCAGATAACTAATGTTAATATTAAAGAGGCAAAATCAAAGAAATAAGAATACCACCCATAGTATAGATGAGCGAATGGTCCCAAAAGCAAAACGTATTGATCAATAAAAGAAAATTAAGGAGAACAAACACGTACACTGTCTATGTTTATTAACCTACACGGTAGGAGAGAGATATTCAAAAGTAAATTAGATGTATGGCAAAGCAAAAGCGACGGGAGGGAAAGATGTCAAAGTTGGTTACCAAAAAATGACGCTTGATGGGAAGATTATATCATGGGAGGAACTATCCCGAGGAAGAAGAAACCGAAGACATGGAATATAATAACAATGCTACAGGTAGAGGAAGAATGCGTTAACCAAAGTAGATGAAGAAAAACTTATAATGCAAAGGACGCACTAGATATGTCGCTGTACTAGATGTGGACGAGTGTGTGATTTAGCGAAAAAAATGAGGAACTAAAATGTGAAATTCAAATTTTGTCCTAAAATATTTTCAGATACACTTATCAAAGAATTCTCATTATAGTGGTACTCGATTCTCAATTAAATGCCATTTGTTTTGGTACTACTACATACGTCAAAAAGCGAGTCTTTCCGAAAATGTTTTTACAGTTTTACACAGTAGAAAAGTGCCAAATAGCAATAATCATAAAATATCCTAATATGTATGCATAATAACCGCAATTAAGCACAACAATTCGATTAAAATGTATATCACACACGAACAGCAATGAATCGCCTTGATTGCGCCTTGACAGCAACATTGGTAATCGAAAAATTTCATTCAGCACGAATTACAGTTAGTCGACTTACAAAACGCGGCGACGAATGGCGGATATGCGCTGGCTCTCTTTCTCTCCTCCAGACACCTGTTGCTTTGCATCGTCCTAGCGCCACGCCCGAGACGAAACCATCGTCGGTGATTTGCATTAACGCATAGCTGATGCGTAAACGCACGCATTGCCGCGAAAATATCGCAAGAAAATCGCGCGTCTAACGGACGAATCGCGTCTCTAAGCAAACAGATGGGCGCAGCCCGGATGACATCAACGGCCCGGCCCGATGCGTCCACACGCTCTCTCGGCGCGTGTTGTTGCTGCAAGTTCATGAGAATCGACGAAGAAGCGACATGAGAAGAGAAAAAGAGTTTCGATAACAACCGGGCGAACCAACCGGCAGACGAAAGAAAGCAATCAGTTTACCATGTGTGGTGCCAGCACGTATGTAGCTGTGAGTGTGTGGGCTGCTGCTGGCTTTGGATGACACTCGTGTGGTGAAAAAGTATCTCTTTGGTTGTAAAAATACCAATATAACCGAGCCGCCATCTGTACACGACACGGCTTACGCTCACTGAATATTGAAGGAGTTGCAATATTTCAAAATGGATAGCTGCCTCGAATATTCGACAATAAAACAAAATTTGTTTCGCGAGGTTAAACAAACAAGTGCAGCAAACAAACAAAAGTAAAACATAAAACAACAACAACAAAACAAAAGCTAGCAACAAACTTTAAATATGTGTTAATTGCACTTTTCAACAAATTCAATGGCATGCTGTGTGTATTACGCGTGTGAGAAACTGAAAAGTTTACTTCATTCCGGCCGGGGACAAACGACAAAGTGACATAAATCTCTAGGAATGTGGACAAATTGTTTGAAAACAAAAAAAATGGAAACAATAACATTTGGAACGTGCTTCGAAAGTGTTTTCTTAATCTACAATTATTTCGTTATTATAAAGTATTGACACAAAAACATGGAGTTACTGGTTAATTTCAGATAATCATCGTTAACTTCAAATTGTTTAAGTATTCTTTTTCATTTGGTATCTGTGAGTACTTGAAAATAGAGGAAAATGATTTAGAAATGTGGAAAAATTATTTATATCTGAGTTTGGGCATCATATTTTCTGAAGTCACTTACAATTTGCCTTACAGACAGACTATTGCAGCCTCACAACAGTGCACTTTGATACTTTTACAATACGGAAACTACCATAAACACCATAAAAAATCTAATCAACTCACGTAAACATTAATAGCCTTTCTATGTTTTTTTTCATTCACCTGTCCCAAAGCGTGTTTGTTTTTATCAGACTGTCTTTCAACCAAAGACAATCTGTTTCGAGTGCTATCCACCGTCACATTTCCAATTCCAGCAATTTTATACTGTGTAAACAATACCAAAATAAAAAAGCACTGACCGAAATATGGTCATAAACTTAATTGCCTCTGCTGGTAACAACAAGAACTCTTCATTTTTTGCTCAAAGATTTCACGAAGCTGTTTTTACGTCCGTGCTTCGCTCGCGCCAGCCGGAAGCGACGTGTTTGCAAAGTTGACGAACGCACGTCGAATCCAACGACCACTCCGACCGACCGTTTGTTGCTCGTTAAATCACGTTGCTCAGCAAAGCTACCTACCTACGAACGACTAATTTTAGAATCTCCGATTTCATTCGATTGTTTCGCGCACTCAAATCTATGCACCTATGTCTAAAATTAACCATGCCACTTACGTTTCTTACTCCTGCTGCCATCAATCCCGCCGCCGATGGCAAGCAGGAGCAAAAAAGACGCCTCCAAACAGGCATGTGTGCCCTGCAACCATGATTACGTCTTATTAATACTTTGTGTCGTGTTGGTTGCGTTCTTTTTTCGCGCTAGAGCATCGCAGCAGTGCAACGCATCTCATCGGGTGTTTGAACTATCACACCGCTCAACACCTTCGCCTAATAACGACCAATAAGTGGCGTCACGTGCTGACACGTCGACACGTGCATGGTGACACGTTAACGACGCTTCCTCTCGGCCGTTTTCAGACGTTGTAGGTAAGCGAACGCTGGAAGAAACTAGCCCAATGGCCGCCATTTTGATAACGTGAAAAGGCGACATGTCGTTCAACTTTCGGAGCAAGATGCGCCTTGCAAATTGCAAAAGAAGGTAATGCTAACATAATACCTAATAAATAAGATGTTTTTTCGTTGAGGGTAGGCGAAAAATGTAAAAAATTTGTTACATTATAAATTTGACACTTGAAAAACGTGTCCAATAAAGAAACACTGCATAATTTCTAGGCAGACATGACGACATGCTCACATTTGTATTGAACACACACACACACACACACAATCTCTCACAATATAGCGTTAAATAAGATGTAGTGCTGAAGGTCGTTACTACGCGAATGATGCGACAAAATTGTTTTGCAAAACGTGCAGCCGTATAGTACGTTTTGAAAAAGGAAAAGGAGACGGAAAAATCACTGTCAAACACTATAATCAACGATGATTTACACTATCTCAATTTACAAGATAAATAGTGCAAGACATTGCTTACACATTCCAGTAGCCAATAAAGAAATTAAAAGTGAGATCATGTATTTGTTACTTTTATTGTTTGCATTTAGAAATACGAAAAAATAACTTGACATATGTAAATGCATGTTGGTGATTTGAGATGTAAGATTTTTAGATGTTGCTGAATGAAGTAGTATGGCAAATGTATGTCATATCTTTTAAGCCGAGATTTTCGCCTTATTTAAGCATGCATCATCTGCGGCAACGCTCGCGATGCGCCAATTAATTCATTAATCATTAGTCGTCGACCGCGACAACAATTAGTATACAGTACACGCGCTTAACGATGACTATCACACGTTACTCGTCTAGGTTGCTTCAAAATGAATAATGAGATAAGTTATTATTGAAAACTTTCTTCGGACGTACGCTGGGCCTCTGGCGCGACTGGATGTGTGTCATACAGCCTCAGAATGACTAATACAGATTATAAAAATCACACCTGGATTTAAGGAGAATGGTTTTAGACAATAAGAAAATGTATTAATAATCCTAATGTTTCTTTCTTTTAATGTTTTACAATTACAACTAAAACTGTATTTGCACTGAATATCATTGATTAAAACTCGGGCATTTTGGGTATTATGACATATAGATACCTTCAAACATTATGTTCAGCGCTGTGATGCGCTGACTTCTGGTCGCCATCAATATTTGAATTTGGCGCCCTGTACGCCAACGAACCGGGTGGCAACTGTGCCACGCTACTGAGCGTCCCTTTTTGGCCTAGCTAAGTGGTGCGCGCCCTCGACTCGACCTTGTTCTTGTTCAACCGTGGCGCGAATAGGTGGACTGTAAGTTTTGTAAGTGTGTTCAATAAATATTTGTTAAATTTTCCACCTTGTCGTTGTGAGTCGTTGTGATCAATGCACCCTGGCTATTAATTTAGAGCTCGTGGCTAGAAGCGCGAGTGCATATAAAAATCGTTTCTTTAAAGACGCATTAGAACCAATTTTCTATAACCTCTTCTTTTTTTGTATTGTGGGTACAAAGTGAAGTGTTTATTCACTAAGTGGAACAAACAAACAAAATTACACATCGAAAGCTTTCAAAGCAGGTGGTGACTTACATGTATTTTCACTCGATAAAATAGACAAAATTATCGAAAATGACCTTTGTATTTTGGAGAAAATAAATAAAGATGATAAACGACTTCATAATAAAACCTAGCATATGAAGTAGATTTTATTTTTAATGATGAGTGTTACGCGATAAGTATGCAATGTTTACTGATGTAAAAATTATCGTACATTAGGACGTTGGAAACGTTGTTGTCATTGTTATAAAGCCGCCAGCCAAGTGGTTTTTCGACTTTAAACATCTTTAATCATACAGATTACATACACCAAATCAACTAACCGAGGTTCTCTCTAAATGACAACGTTATTCACTGGTTCACTAAAAAATTAGTCATAACGCAGCGTGTATAAATTAAGTGACATTAAAAACAAATTCTATCGCATTTTTCGCATTCTAACTAACAACGTACGCTACCTACCTACCTACTATGCGTATGTATATACCAAATGCATTAAAATGACGCACAGTGGTTTGAAGCGATGGTAATCCGCCAAAAACATTTGCTCCTTTTAAGGCATAGTTTTAAACATATTTTAAGTATATTAAATATTAAGTTATCAATATGAAACAAGTGGTGAAATATTCCTCAACTCTCCTACTTCAAACTGATATCAATATTATCCCGATCCGTTCATGATAAGTCAGTCATTTATGGAGTTTCAAGAGATGATAATTTTTTGAAAATCTCGTTTTCAACTTCAATATTGATTTTTCACCCTTGTTCAAATTGTTTCTGATTTCATGTACCTTCATGCCGGGTAAACAAACAGGTTCCTGATTATTGCACTGGGAATTTCGATTTCTCCGGATATATAATTGAAAATATGGTGTGTGTTGATTTGTATGAAGACAACCAATAAATGCATGAAACATATTATAAAACAAGATAGCCGCACAAAATCGATTAGAAAAATACCAAGTTAAAGTACATAAAAGAGGAATAAATTGATATATGTGCCATATTATTCGATTGGCGGATAAAGGAGAAAAACCCCTATTGAAGTTCAGATTCAAATTTTCATTAAACAACTCATTTTAAAAGCAGGAGAAACGAGTTTTTCGTAAAGGGATTGAAATAAGTTTGATACCAAGAGAAAGTACAGAGTTTGGGATAATTTTGATGTTTGTTACATCTTCATAGCTTCATATTTAGTATGAAAAATCTTGATCAAAAGTAGTCCCAGATAATTGCGAATGGATTGTGGCGCAAAACGGTCGTTTTAGCCACTGTACGGTGTCGTCGTTATTTTGCAAATATGACTCATGGTTATATATTTACGCGTGTCAGTCATTCGGCTAGTTCTTTGTAGTCGGTCGGGCGTTTTGTTTTTTTCTAGCGAATTAAATGCCCTGCAGTCCAACCACGCCGTTTGTTTATACAGCCATTGCATCACCATCGGGCGCAACGCAGAGAATCACAGGCGATTAAACGACTTCATTTATGCCACACACCACCACAAACAGCCGCTCTGCATTAATACCGACGACTTAATTAGCATTAGCATGTGCGGCGGAGGCTGCGACTTGAGCAAATGTCGCGAACGGATACTTGCTCCGAGTGCAATTAGGACGCATCAGTTGATGGTTATTAATAATGCATTGATTCGAAATGGTAATGATGATGAGATTAGAGATTTCGCAAGTGTGTGTGTGCGTGTGTGTGTCTGCACGACATATGTAGGCGAGGGCGTGTGCTGGAACAAATTTGCTATATTTTTTCATTTGCTGCGGTTGCGTTTTGAGTAAAAACATATGCGAGTTGGCGGAAATGAATGCTGACGATTTGCCATCGCTCGATGGCATCATCTTTCTCTCAGATCATGTCCCGTAAAACGGCGTTTTCCAGAAACAACGTTGTGATAATTATGATTAGAGGCATTTTATTAAATGGTGCAACTATGGCCTAGCGAATAATAGAAATGAGCAAAGATTTCCTGGAATTATCATCAATGGAAACTACAGATGTTCTACTATTTCTTGTAAATGAGGTAGTTGTAAAGCAAGCGTTATCTTGTTTGTTGACGACCCCTCTTATCGATTCCGTTCATAAATTATCGGCAGTTTATTTACGCCCCAACCAAAAGCAAATAATGCAATAACGAAACACAGGAACTGTTTGCTGAGACAGGTCCCAGTCTGGTAGTGACTCCTGAATTTGTTTGCAGCCTATCCTATGCCTTGTTTGGTTTAGATAACGATTGAGTGTTCCAGCCGACATTTTTCTACATTTTTCAACAAACTACACTCTCTACAAATATTCTACAATCATTTAAAGAACATAAAGTAGAAATTCAATAAATAACCTTTAATCTATAGAGTAAAGCTCTTAAAATACTTTGAAAATTAGGCATAGCATCGATATTTTTCCCTTATTATGGATCGATATCACCTTATTTCAGGACTGCTCAACATTTTTGTATGCACCAGAATGCTTTCTATCGTTCTCGCGAATGGACAAAACTTGTTGCTTTTTTTGTTTAGCGTGTAAACGATAAACAAAAAACGTTCGATTACAATTTGCCTTGTATCATCTAGTGGGAAAAGCGTCTGATCGAAATACGGATAAAGCCGATAGCGCTGCAATATGTATCCAACAATACATCAAATATATTAATATAATTCTACGAATTGAGCAGCCCTGCCTTATATCAACAACTCTTTTCCTATTTCTCTAGCAGAATATGAGCATAAAGAAGACAATTTTAGTAATCAGCATCAGTTATGAAGCGGATGGGTTAATCCTGTGCCTGAGCACAAGTAAACAGCAATGAGTAGTAACGCGAGTATTTTTCGTTTAAAAGCGAAGAATTTAGCAGTTCTTAACGGCGCTTCGCCCTCCAATAAGAAGTTATGACTACAAAAATTTCATTAATAGGAGGGTTCATTCAGTGCACTGGCAGGATTCCACAGAAAGCACAGAAAATGTGTGTGTTGTCAAAAAACGAAAGACTGAAAATCTACCTAAAATCACATTGCGACCGACCGGTAGAGGGACTCGCGATCGACAAGTTGAGTAGCCCGGCCTTATATCAACTCAGCAATAACTTTTTTTTTTTTTTTGAAAGACTAACAAAACGTGAAACTTCACTTTAGGCGTCTGCCAAAAATTAAATTGCCCAAAATTAACTCGCAACATTGTAACAGTTTACTTCCATCTCACTTCTTCCAGCCCCGCCTAGCAGGCCATCATAATGATGCAATACCGCAATTTCACCCATTTATCTCGCCGGTACGAGAGCACTTCACGCACGCGTGAGTTATTAACGTCGGCGTTTTCATTATACTTCTGCAGCAGCAGCCACCGCCACCGCCGCCGCCGCCGCCATGCACATCCGTATTATATACCAACACCAACGTGTGTACACCACCGCAACGTACCCGGTGTATGTATATTATGATTTAGTAATTTCGCATCAGCCGTCGGCCGCCACGCTTTTATTCGATGATTTATACGCTGCTGCGTTATGGCAGCGAAATTAGCTGCACTTTCAAACGATTTCATACAGCCCGAAAAGTGTGCATTCCCCGACGCTGCGCAAACGTGTGCAAACCGCCAACAACAGAAAACTACCGCTTCCGTGCATAAATCGTCCGCAAATCGAGCGCACATCTGCGCGAAAAATCACGAAAAGCACCACCAAATATTCACGCTTGACTTCAGCCGTCGCGTCGTGCTTTGAAGTGACGCGCCGATTTAATTTTGCGTAATTAACTCCTAGAAACGAGAGCTAGAGAGAGACGAAAAAGACGAGAGACGTTCGCAAAGAGATAGACGCGGAAGTTTCACGTGAACGCGGGTGTGAATAAATTTAATGACAACTTTATTGGTGCACTTCCTGTCTAGCATTGCCTATCGTTGTTTTAATTGCATTGTAAGCTTACCCCGATCTTTGTCAACAATACCCGATAACTCACCTGAAACAAAAATTGTACGTATTAATAAACATAGAAACATTTCTAAAATCCTTCAATATTCCAACTTTAAAATCAACCAAAGTGAGGACGATGTTATTTCTAGCTTAAAACCAGAGAAAATATATGATAGAGAAGCCCATGTTATATTGGTGACCTTGAAACAAAATTGTTTAGTTCAACCCAATTTGTTAGATGGCGCTGGTAAGTAATCGCCTATATTCTGGCTTTCCGACCAGCGACGAGTTTTGAAATGTAAATGAACAGTTTTGTTCCATTCATTGATCTGAATGACATAACCTTTTGCTTTTGATATATTATCAATTCTTCTTTCCCGAAATGTGCAACTGTAAGGCTGCATTGAATGTCATTTTTCCAAGCTACTAAAACCTTCAAGTTAATCACCCTCTCAAAAACAAAAAGCGCGGTAAGCTGCATATTTTCAAGTGACCTTCGTCGAAGAAATGCGAGAAGAACGGGCGAGAAGAGATTTACATTTGATAATAACATGTAATATGTTCTAAAAAAATAAAAGTGGCACCATTCTGAATTTGCGGCTTGGGCTGAACTAAAATCTGTGCAGTACTTGTTTTGCATACGTATGATTAAATCTTTCGGTTGATACGAATGTCGCCATTGCAACAAATGTCGCCAGCGCACAAACGCTTGGACATAATTAAAGAAGAAATATAATTAATAATACATTGACAAAAACTATAATTCATTGACTAATCTACCAATTCTTTTGTCCAATATAATAAATGATAATTGATGCAGCGCCGTGCGTTTCGTTTGGGGCAGCAGCAGCATGATTGTTATTCAAGTGAACACGTCGTGTGACACATAGTGTCACATTGTGATTTCTATTGTCATCGCGTGGGCGATGCTCGCACAACACTATTCGATCTATTATCCTCCTATCGTAGGTAGTTCCAACAATTCAACATGGAAAGGCAACAGCAAAAAAAACGTAGGTTGAAAATGACCGCCATAAACGCCACAATCGTAGAACACGTACGTACGTACGTACCTCTCTCCGCGCAACGCTTACGATGAATTAACTTTCGACTGGTGTCGAGCATTTCAGTACATTTAATTCAATTTTCGTGGCGCCTTTAGCGCTGGCTGGCTGGCTGTCTGTCATGAGAGGTAACACACTCTGTCCAGCCTTGTTATTTTCGGCGTCAAACTGTTTTACATCATAATTCCCAGGTGGTAATATGTCTAATCAAAGATTTTGAGATCCCTGAGAAGATATAAGAGTTTAGAAGACTAACGTCTTGGCTACTACTAATTAGTCGCACAATCAGTGATGGTTGTTTTGACGTCTTTAACGTCACTTTTCAGCCATTTTACAAGAGGTTCTGGTTCAAAGATGAAAATTTTAATTTAATATAATTATGAAAGAGATGTTTCTCGAATGCACGACTACCGTCATATTGTCATAAAGTATGACCGCAATGAAGCTGCCTTTGGCATACAATATGAACAAATAATCATCGATAGGCATCGATTTTTTTAGGATGTTAATCACGAATTGCAATAATTAGAAAGAGAAAATGATGAATGCCTACGACAGGACTTGAACCCGCAATCTCCGTATGTATGATGTACGGTGTAGTGCGTGTTTGTTGAGTTGGTTGTCTAAGATAGGGGTTGCTTGCTCCGCCACTATGCTTAAGATGTTGGGGATGCGCTCAGCAGCAATGGGAGCGCTGCGCCACCATAAAAGCGTGGTTCGCTCCCGACTCGGCCTATTTCTCCTCTGGTGAGTTGTCGTGTTAACGTGTATTTTTCTTTGTATTTGTGTATTCATTGTGCCGCCGAGTTAATAAAGTCGTTTGTGTCGCTTGTTATTTCGTGTATTTTGAACTTTGACGTCTGAGGTGAGCTTTTGGTAATACTCGTGCGTGTCGCGATAACTCAAGGAATTTAGCTGAAGATCCAGTTAAGCCTGGTCCCGCGCTATCAACGGGAAATAAATTAATGTTTCAAACAAACCACGACTACTGCGTAATAGCGTTCGAGTATGTAAACATTTCTTAACAAAATGTTTCATTTTTGGACGAGATAAGGAGAGATAATCTAAAAAATCATGTATAATATATTAAGAAACACAGCTAGAGGGCTTCAGGACTTGGTTTTCGTACGTGTTCTTAAGATTATAAATTATTATTGTTACATTTCGAAAAAGTAAAACACTGTACGCACAGAGAAACATATTTTACCTTATGATATAATTTCTTTTGAAATTCTAGGCAATGCAATCATTTTCACGCGTAACGAAAAGCCCAATAAACATAAAACTGACAAGAGTAAGGTGTGAGACGATACTATTTCACTTGGCTTTGCCAGAAAAAAGTCCAAAGACATAAATCATACGTAAATATCATATCAGCGTCATTTTGAACTTCGCCATGCGCACCTACTGGCATTCAATTGTGGGAACAATTACCGCACATCAACGACATGCCTGCCTGATTGAAGAAGCTACACACTGATTGAGCTGCAACTTGCATCGGCGCAAGCCTCTACCTACCGGTATATTGTCTGGGCAACCACACTTTTGGTACAGATAGACCGACCCACGTCTATCGCGAAAGAGTGAGTATATGCTATAGGCGATCTTTTTTCGCTGATTTTATAATGTGTCTGCAAGGCATCATGCAACAGCACTACATATTTTATTGCTTGGCATATATTTATTTCAAACAAATTGTATGCGCAATTTCTCGCTTAGAATAATAAGGCGCGGCCCACACACCCACACACACACACACACACACGCGCGCGCGCGCGCAGATGCACGAGTTCATGCGTATGACAATCACCTACATATGCATGTCTGCATTATGCATTCCAGGTAGAATACGTACTGGTATTGAGTAACAATTTGACGTGGTAATAAGTTGATCAGATTAACGTTGGGGTTTTTATGTGTTGATTTAATTGATCGCGCTAAAAGTTGCCGAACTAGTTTGTTCTTAAGAGTAGGTTTTATGATATCATTGTAAAATCAAAGTTGTTTCCCTGAGAACCATCATTTCATAATTTAAAATTATGAGAATCAAATATATCAAAGATATCGTTTCCCCCCTCCCCCCCTCTCTCTCTCTCTCTCTCTCTCTAGACTTCCTCTAGTAGATCTCAATTACCAGAATATCAAATTCTTTTATTGATTAAGACCTCCTATAGGCCACCAATCTGCTTGAGATCGAGCCCATTTCAGTATTTTGAGATAAATTTGTATTTATCTTATTATAGGCCAAAGCAAACTCAAGAACCCCAATACCGAAGTATTGCAGATCAACAGTTGAATGCACAAATCAACACGAGTAACGCGGTAGCATTCCTGGTAAACACGAGGTCGCGTGGCAGAAATGACAGAGGAACAACTAGAAGAAAAGTGTTAGCTACTATAACCCACATCAGCCCTCTCAAAATCCCCGGGCTGGGCTGGTAGTTCCAAGAGAGCGTGAATACACACCCAGTGTGTAGAGCTACCCGGTATATTCTATAGAGCCTCCAACGAGTGAGCCAAACAACACTAATTCGTTCTTTCGAAGGGTCACTTGCTTCGGTTAGTACCAGCCGGAAACAACCGAAAAAAGCCCAAGATACACCTCCTCTGATGTGCTATCGTCGAAGACGGTGATCAAGTGAAGGTAAGTATTCCCCTCAACAGCTAGTAACGGGATGTTACTGTGGAGTGGTGGATGGAAATCCTAGATGTAGGAAAAATGCAAACGGGGACTCACCGTAAGCAAAGTTCCATGATGATACTTCAATAAATTTATAAACTATATAGGAGCCGAAAACTTGAATATTGTTTAAAACAACATAATTAGGAAGATTACAAAAACGTTTCCGTGGCCCCAGGAAAACTCCATAGTCTGGCAAATATGTAAAAGGATATTTAAGAAGGAATAAATAGCAATAAATTATATGTAACTTGTTGGAATTGTTCCGAAACTTCACCTAGCATTTTGAAGGGAAGTATTAAGAAGAATCTTCATGATTCCAAGTCCACCCAGGAGATGAGGAAGGCAAGAATATATGTTTTAGATAACTTACAAGATTAATGCCCTATTCATTTGGACTGGAACAAAGTACAGCTCTCCCATAAATATTTTATTATTTCTTATTCTTATTCCTTCCAGCGTTCCAGCACAAACAGCCACCAACCTGCACTTTTTAATAGTGACTCATTTCAACGTACCACTTTATATTCGAATGATGCCTCCCAAAATTCCTTAAGCAACTCCTAACTTGCTAAAGTATATTGCAAACTGACTTTTCCCGGTTTTTCAGTTCCATTTTTAGCCTAGTTACCCACCCACAGTCGCGTAACTTCAGCCTGCTTTTTTTCTGAGGGATTCTCAACACACTAGTAGTAAACTAACCAACCAACCAACCAACCAAGCATTGGCCGGCCATGTGCCCCCGATTTCGACACCTCCTTTCCCACCGCTACTGCTCTTTGATTCCCTACGACGCGGTGTTTTACGACTGCGACTTTCGTCGGAAAAGCGGGGCGCGCATGGCTCTCGGCAAGTCGTGGCAGCCGCTCGCCTGCCGCCCGTGCCGCCACCGGACGTTGCGACGTGTACGCTGGATAAACAAACCTATTCTTAGCCCAACGACGCGCATGCCCAACCAACACGCTCAGCTTATGCGCGTACCTACCCACCCAATGCCTGCATATATTTTTCAAGCCATCCATGTCCATCTTCCTCTCAAACACAACAAGAAGCCTCGAGGAAAACATACTGAAATCAACTTATTACTGGTAGCAGAAAAAGAAACAGTTATTGCAATGAAACGAGAAATTCCACACAGATTAAGAGCTGAATTTCTAGAAATAGTTAAATCGAGTTAAAATTGAAGCGGCGGCGATTCAACGTCGTGGAAAACGTGCGCGTTGTGCGTCGGATGCTCTGAGCTATTTTCGACCAACGAAAAAACATTCGGTCTGCAGTAGCAAGCACGTGTGCAAACTAATTAAACGCTATACAGATTGTTGCTCGATTTATGGCAACACGAAACATTTTAAATTTCACACAATATTAAAAAAATAATATTAAAAAAAATACATACACAATACTAAAAATAAAAACACAAAATTAAAGGTAAGAAGTTCCGTTTTAGAATACAATAGGTTCCATTGCGAAATCAAACATTTTAGAAATTAAATTATTCATGTTTTCTTTAAGTTTACATGAGTAAAAAACTAGTCATTTCCTTTTCTTCGTAAATATATTCATAAAAACGACAATTTCCAGTCTTTCCGGTGGCCTTAGATATATTTCGTTTTACTTAATGTGATATGCCTGAGACTGGTGTTTCAAAGTTTCGGGAATTCAAACCACAACACAATGATTCACGTGTAAATCATTCGTCGGTCTATTTGTCTAGGCTGTATTTTAAGCATACGCTACCAAACTGCTTATAACTTTCCGCCGATGTATAATTAAAAACAATACAAAGTTAAAAAAGATAAAAGAGGTAAAATAAGAAAGATTGAATAAAAATAATGATCATGATTTGAATTGTAGTCCAACATTATTAATCACGCTTCAGATCAGAATGTTCTTGACTTCTCGCCTATTATTTATTCATCTAAGAAAACGTACTTAACCTTTTTGCGTAATGTTCAAGCTGAATTCTACAAATCCTTGATTAGTATCGATTTACGCAAATGAGATTACGACAGTACTAGTTCACCTGTACTGAAGAAATATGTCAAACTTTTTCTAAGCTACGTCGAGCGAAGACACTGCTATTAACTGTAATTTCAATAATTCTTCCCAGCTTCCCATCGAGATCGATCTTGTTATCTCACTGAATTGATCCTCTATTTACGCTTAAATATGCAAAATGATTACGAAATGATGCAAGATGAAGAGAATTTACTGAGTTAGTTGATCAATTTTCAATTTTATTGTTGGAAAATGTTTGCCAGTGTTCGAACTATAATAGTGAGTAAGCGTGATTGGTTGAACGTACGGCCATTATCTTATCAATGTGCTACTCATGCAGCATATCGCGCGTTACCTATTGATTGCTTATCTCTGACATTTTATTGGTGTGACTAAATAAATACGGTTATACACACCAATACGGTTTAATTGTGTTTGTGATTAGTACAATACGTGTTTCCGCATCTAGGTAAAACGCCGCAGACATAATGAATCAGCTCATTATTGATTCAGGATAAGAGAGATACTGATAAATTTGCTATTTTGGTGTTTTAATTGGATTTATTTGAAACCTAAACTATTTACTTATCCACATTTATATCTTTCTTCGGAGCTATATATCGAAAGACGACTTTGACGAACGCTGGAGTAGCGGGATGGAAACAAGCGTTTTCAAGTAAGCGTGCGTCAAAATCCTTTGGAGCACGCACAGCGCGATTGTAAAAGGTACACACATTATAGTTGTCATGGCCACCTTTTTATTAAGATTTATGCAATAAGAAGTCAAGTATACATTTTTTTTTTCTTCTAAATGATCGAATTTGAAGATTTAATGAAGTAATTAGATAAAATGTAGTATTGTATCATCACAAAACGTTATTTTCAGAAGACAAATGGCATTTAAACAAATTTATGTGGATCATGTGAATTGTGAAAGCAAGTCAACCGAAAACTACAATTCTCAAAATAATAATAAAAAAATCACCTATTGCCTGGTCCAAGGTACTTGAACTCATAATAAATATTGCTTTTTAACTTTACTAACTGAATATGAATCTGACAAGGGGAGGGCCAGGTCGTGTCATCTCTGATTTTAATGAAATTTGGTAGACATGTAGAATAGGCCTAACAACAATGCCTGAGAGACGACGCACTATCCAGGCATTATCCTTTAAAAGGAGTTTGAAAATATGAATTCATGTTTATACATCTTATCGGCGAGTGCTCGGTAAGCAGTTCAGCGCGGAGCGGAAAGTCTGCGGAAGTAGATGATTTCAATTTGCAAATACTATTAATTCGATAGCAGTCTTTTCACAATGTGATGGATGATAGATATCATGAAAACAGCCAAAACATAAATTTTTCGAACATCTAGCGCATCTAATAAATTATGTGTTTGTACATTCACATTGAATTTTCAAATTTTCTATATCGAAACAAATCTCGTTTGCGTTCAAAAATAAGACCGATAAGATATATAAACTTGAATTCCTATTTTCAAACTCCTTCTAAAGGATAATGCCTGGATAGTGCGTTGTCTCGCTTTAACATACATTGTTGTTCGGTTTGATGACACGACCTGGCCGGCCCTCCCCTTGTGAGACAAGAATTAAACTTGGATGATTATGCGTAACGACGCCGCGCCGAGGCGATCATCTTCACATTTACGAAAGAGCGAAAAATAATATGAACATTTAACGATCGAACAAATAATAATCGCTAAGCCCCGACCGCGACGACGACGACGACGCAAGGCTCATCCAACAGCGACCGCACAGCGTGTGGATCAAGAAATCAAGGTGCCCAAGGTATTCCATGCGTTGGAATGCAGACCCCGCTACTACAACTCGCAACAGTCGCCAAACCACCATCACCACCATTTCCACTATGCCCAGTTTAGATTAGAACGGTTTGGATTATAGGAAAATCCAAGAAAATCAACCATAAACATTTCTACTGGGATTAAGAGTTCTTTATCTAGGCATGCAGAATTGGTTCAAATTATAGGTTATGTTTTTTGAACCATAAACGAACTCGGCAGATCACAGGTCTTGGCAGTTTTGCGAAAATGCCACGTTGTCAACGTCGCCGCATCGTTCTCATTCTAAATTGTAAAATATCTACCAATCTCCAAAGTCATTTACGTCAACGTTATTGTTTACAAGAATAACGTTGCCCAAAATGGCTCCGTCGGCGTCGTCCCGTATGTTCTCAGTTTGCCCCATCAGCCCGCCAAACTACACGACCAACGCGAGGGGCCACCACACAACGGGACATTTCGAACACGTTCGCCCGCTATTCAACGAAAAAGTACGGGCCGAACCGTGTTTCTCTCGCTCTCATTGACTTCTCGAGATGTGAAGTAGCCGGTCGGATCGCGTTGCGTCGGTCCCACCTCACCACATCAGTCAGGCACACAACACTACGCTCACGTACGGACACAGGCGCACACACACACACACAGCAAACACAAGCTGAAACAACACATGCTCGCAGAGTGCAGTGCGTTGGCAGAGGCGACAACTGCTCGCTAAATCCCTAATTTTACGGCCAAATCCTCAAAGTATGGTATACGCACCGGCGCCAAACGTCGTCTACAGGTGCAAACCATCCCTGACTACGAACGAAACCCTCAAATCCGACGTCAAACACGTGGAATACGCACAAAGCAAACACATCTGCGTGTTCTGCCGTAAGCCTAGCTGGACGTCTCAACAGAATCACCAACTACCTACCTAATGATTATTGCATTTGTAAACTGGCTAATTCAACTACTGGTTGCCACGGAAGGTAAATACGGAATATGGACTCACACACAAAAAAAAGGAAGAACCTGCAATTATACTGATTCGTTCAGTACGAGTAAGCCCTTCAGTGAACAAACTTTGTAAATGCGCGAAAGCGGCTTGTCTTAAAATTATTATTCCGAGAGTTGTAAGGTCGCGGGGCCCGATCTAAAGGGCTTTGGCGAGTTCACCAGCGGAATGAACACGTAAAAACACACAAAAAAAAAACTAGGTTCGAGACACGTCGACAGGAGAGGTTAAAAACGTACTTACTCTGTGCAATGCTGGATAAAAACAAACGTTATTTACAAAGGTTCGGCACAAGAAGTGCCCCATATGACAGATAAGGTAAGGGTTGCTGCGCATTCGCGACTTAGTGTGCGTCGGCACTACCAACCCCAATATCGCTTCGAACCAAAATCCCTAAAACCGCCGGTGGCGCGAACAAACTCAATTCTTCCGAACTTCAAGTCATAGGAACGGTTCTTCTAGATATAATCTTGCCAATTTCGGTTTTGAAACAACTTTTGTTATTAAGAACAATGATAGGCCCTTTTAATGGGAACAACAAATACTCTGGAATGCAATGACAATAAGCTTCAAAACTATCTCCCTAAGTATTTCTAGTCTGATAAGAATATCAAACAGAGCTAAAAACGCTTAATTAACCTCTCTTACTACCAGTTACACGTATGGGAACCAGCTATCCTACAGATATCACGATGTTACGATCATGATCACGAAAGTAAAATCTCGTTACAGTCTGATGCCTTCATGCAGCTCGCCAAAGAGGAACGCTTAGCCCAACTTAATTTTACTCAAGAGCTTCTTCATGTTGTGGTAGGTGCATTCCGCCGTTTTCAACAGCGACTATGAAGCCATACCATGACAATAGTCTTTACCACCAGCAAAAGAATGTAAATTTGTGAATCTTTCCAATGGTTTGGCGCTGTGAGTGTGTAGTGTCTGCCGTCCTCCCATATTCGAGCACCCGCTGTATTCAGACCGTGAAGACGAATCAAGAATATAAAGACCCTTCGGTTCTCACACTCTCCAAAGTCAGATTTATACAGGCGTCGAATACCTCTTCTTATAAAACCCCACTAACACAGGATGTTACAAATCGCAGAACAAAAAGCAAAAATAAACAAAATGTGATTGCTTCTCACAGAGAAACTTGTTGCGTTATACACCATGTATCCCTGTTTGAACAAAACTATTAGAATTCAATATTGACTTATCTGCGATGATGAAGACTGTTAAAAATAAAGTAAATCTTTGGATGTTTGTCGATCACCCTAGGTAAACATAAGGTAGGTTGAACAAGTGAACCCCTCGAGTCATCTACACACGACCGATCGAACAATAAACGCAGCATTACTGCCAAAGAAAAGGCGGCGGTAAGCGTGAAAAATATGAAAAAAAAGAGACTTGACATCACTTGTTGGAAGCAAATCTACCTGTCTGGGGCGTGCGCTCGAGAACGCGCAAGGTGTATTCACGTTCTGGCATTTTCATTGCGCGATTTTAAAGTTCAATGACAAGTGCAGCCCGCAAACACCGACGATTGTATTAATCAATTTCGTTAAATTTATGAATGAACGCAAGTTGAACGCGGTGCGCATAGATGTGGATGAGACATTTAACACTCACACGCACGACTCGGCCCCGCTGTTGCTGCATCGGCGAAGGCTAACTAAATAATAATTACGTTTATAATTGCGCACATTCCTACCAGGCACTTTTTTGTTAAACAATATACAAGTAAGATTATAAATAAGAAAACTAAACGCAAACAATGATGGACATTTGTGAACTAATTGAAACAGTTTTGAAAAACAACAACAACAAAAAAACTGTTATTATTTAGTAATTTAAAAAAATCCCTAGGAAGTCACTAGAAACAAAAGAAAACACTTGTAGGAAGGACAAGACATTTTTGTTCTACGTCTTTCTATTCAATATAAAACGGTGGCAATTTCATTTAGATTTTCATATGCCACAAGATGTTTCATTAGCAGATCTGTAGGTTCATTAAATATTTGGAACAGTTTATAGAGTTTTTAAAAGTGAGTATTTCAACCGCAATCTCGAACGAGAATATGCCATGATTACGATGCCAATGTGTCTGAACTAAAGTGACGGTTTTGTATCAACTAGCTCCACCGCGAAACGCCAAGCGACACACATGAAGCGCCATCGCCGAGCCGAACGAATGTTGTTTTCAATAACCAAGTCACTAATGTAAAACAAAACAAACAAAAAAAAAACTACGAAAAACCCGCCCGACGCGCATGAACAACTTGCAGCGGTACTAATGAGAAATCTACGAATTTAGCGTCTAAGGAGGTGTCCTGGGAGATTTCAGATACATTCATTAATACATTGATTAATCAGTAGCCTGGAGGAGCCTACTAAGTAGGATATGGGCCTAACATATTAAAACAACTAATGGAATTCAACGTTTTTTTGGTTTGGAACATAATTGGTAAGCAGCAAGAGGGTTGCATGTGACTTACTTACCTTCATCAAGTAGACGTTCCACATGGAGGAAGACATTCGGGAAGGCGGCAAGCTGCTTGCGATCCTTGAGCAACTGCGCCAGATAGTCCGCTATACTCTGCGTGGTCGCCTGATTCGGCTGCGGCTGCTGTGTCTGATCGCACATCATTTAATCTCTGGCGCTGTCTGCGAACGTGTTCGTGTGTATGAACGGCGAAAACGCGCCTAGTGTCTCTCGGTAGCGTCGGCGTCGCGGGGTATGTGGAATTTGCGTAGTGATACGTTTTCTCACCAAGCCACAAAAGCACGCCGATACTATAATGTTGTTTGTTTTCTTGCACGAACACTTGTAGCTTGACCGGTGCTGTTCTGTCTCGGGGCGTACTTTTTATGTAATGCTGCGCTCTCGCCAATGCTGTGCCAATCGCGAACGGAGATTAGTGTGTATGTGTGTGTATGGTACAGACGACAGCAAAAACGAACGAACGACTTGCCCGGCTGTGCCACTCGATGCCGACTAAACGTGCTGGCGTGCGCGCCGCCGTCGAGAAGGTATGGGTACGGGTATGCTACCAACTTACAGGCATGCTTGCCTTGCAAGAGCAAGCGAGTAGAATGCGCATGCCCTCCCCATGTGAACACACACCTACGTGACTTAAGTCGGCTTAGCGTGTGTGCCAAGTGTGTGTGTGTGTGTGTGTGTGTGTGTGTGTGGGTTGCTAGCTGCGATGGACATAGGTCGTACAAGTACGTAGGTTGTTTCTGTGTGTTCCTGTTTTACTCTCTGGCACTGTGAGTTGGTAACACACACACACACACACACACCAACAAACACCAATACAGTATTGTATTCTAGCGACTTTGTGGAGGAAAATGGCCGTCGCGCCGCTCTGCTGTAGACATACGCGCATGCGCAGTTTACTTATTTACATTGCGTTCTTGCGCGGAGGTTGTAAGCGTGGTAGATGAACATGAATCGTATGGTGATTGACTGGTTGCGTGATTATTGGCAAAACAAATACGTTTTATAGACGTAGTGTTTTGTATAGAATTGAGTGCCATTCATTAGTATTCCTTCATTTATAATTATCCATTAGTATGTTCAAACAAAATCAAAACCTTCATGACATTCTACCTGTTTGCATTACTGTTATAAACACCACTGACTAACAACTCTCTTTGTGTTGTTTTCCTGTCTAGAAACACGACGCATCGCGACGAGCAGGATAATATAGAAAGAAATTATTTGTTGCCCCTTGAACTCTTACAACTAGTGACAGACATCGCACCACAGAGGTACAAGCAAGCAACTGCAAAACCGCCGCCGAAAGCGGCAGCATGTCTCAGACACAGCATCCGGAAGAATAAATATCTGCAAACAAAATCAAAAGTCTGCAAAGCTGCCAATAAGACTAATTATTAAAATGTGCAACAGAGTCAGTGTCAGGAACAACTGTAACGAAACAGAAATGTGAATCTTGCATGAACTAACCGAAGTATCGCTAAGAAGACGCAGACAAACGCAGTAAGGACATCAGAGAGAAATGCGGTGTCGAGGATGTAGTGAACTGCTTCAAAGAGAGGAAGAGGGAATAATGCGAACATGTAGACAGGATGGACGAAAAGATGGCTACAGAGCTGGGTGTCGCCATCAACAGAATAACATCGACAAACAGGATACTATCCCAGTCAAAAGAAGAAGAAGAAATTTATTCAAATCCCTGCCCGCTTATTTTTTTGTTTCCTCCATTTAAAGACATTTAAGAGACGTTAATGTGGAAACAAGAGTGTGAATATTTTTTTTCCTTTCTATCACACTTTGTTCACCCTATACCCCTATATCTGGTTAGTGCGTAATTGGAATAACCCAGGGGGAGGGTGTATAATACCAAATTGCAACCAATGATTTGCCATGGTAATTATACGGGTGGTGCGTGTGTTGAGGGATGAATTTTCGGCTTCTGCGCTGTGACGAAAAAGCCATTTCCTATCTCGAGATCTTTTAATGTGTCTTTGATGCTTTAATAACCTTGATTAAAAGGTCTCGCATGTCGTGTGTATGTAAATATAGTAGAACCGTCATATTCCAACCCTTGATGCGTAGTCGTTTGCAACGAAAGCATGCATAATATCGAATTGTTTTTCCATTGAATTAAAGTTCATACAACAATTTAAGGAATGCTTGGAAAGATGACCAATTTATTGCGTAAACGAATCAAAATATACTCGAAAAACACGACATTTTTTTACAAACTTTTTTTAAACTTTGCACAATTTACCTCCAACTTTCAGAAAATAATTCTATTTAACCCAAGAGAAATTGATAATAACATATGTTGCGATCTCGTTGTTGTATTTGTATTTGCTGGCAGCCAATCCTACGAATCATGCGTAATGGCAAATCATTCATGCGCATCCAATGCTCTCCATTTCCACGCCTTGCACATGGTCGGGATCACACTCCTAACCAATCCATCATGCGGCACGTCTTCAACGAAACGCCACGCAGTGGGCGATTTCTAGAAAAAAAGCGACATAAATCGACGCAGCGCCGTTTAAACGCTAGAAAATAAACGTTTTTCCGCGTCGTTTTATCGTGAATTATGTCATATTTAGAATAATGCGTTCGGAATGAATGTTACCCGATTGGACAGCTTAACTCTTATGCGATAATAATCAGTTGTTAAATTATTATTTTTAGTTTTTGCATGTAGTTATCAGAAGTACAATTTAACCTTTACTGACGATATGAAGGAGTAAAATGTATTCTACGTCAGATAGAATATTCTCCTCATCCTTTTCGGTAGGCTCATGCCTGTTTATGGTGCTTTATGCAATACGTGAAATATGAGAAAAAATAAAAAACCTAAAAGTCGACATTAAAATCCTGCTTGCACACGATCGTTTTTTTGGGGGTGTATATCGGAGAGCGCGCGCAGAGGACGTCACGTAAATTGTCCATATACGACTGCGTAGTAATATCTCTCTGGCATCGATCGAAATTACCGAAAAATCGAGCTTTTCTACAAATAAAAGCGATATTAGAACTGCTGAAAGTTTAGCATAATAACGATGACATTTTCGAAGCCAGGAAAATACGTCAAAAATGAAATGTGATTTGACACATATTTATAATGCATAACAAATGTATGGTCTGCGGTATGCTGAAAATAGGAAACGCTTATAAAAGTCGAAGGCGGTGCGAGCGAAAATCGTAAACATTCGAGCGGAACGCAATTACTCACAGTGGATTCGGGGCCTTCCATTGCGAACATGCACAATGCGTCTATTGTGTGTTTTTTTTTTTCAAACGGCACTGCGGCGGCGGCTGAGTATGCGGTACCGCCTCCCATTACTGGAGCCGCCACATAGGCGCAATACGCGAGGATATAAATATGAATTATGCATGCCGTGCGTCGTGTGTGTGCCGCCGTGTGGCATCAACACCAACGTACATCATGTGTGATGCTGACGGCAGAGAGAAATGTATATTTCGAGAGGAAATGAGAAATACGAAACAGTGCGCTACAAACTCCCATTTTTGTGTTGTTTATACTTTATCGTTTTTCAATCGCATTCAGGTCGAGCGTGAAGAAAATCAACCGAATCCATCCACACATTCATCACAACTGTATTTATAACTTATTTTCCTGCCTTCAAGAATGCAACTTGCAAATAACAATTAACAATGAAGAATTTTGTCGATCGAAAGATTTTGTTTTAAAACAAAATTTACTATTTACACTGCTATCAGAAAAATATTACAATTGATTAACAATAAATTAAAATATGTTTGCATCTGCTGAAAGTAAATGTATTTATTTCCCCCAATGCCTTGCCTTGATTATAATTTGATTGACTTGTCTTTAATCAAATCATCATGATCAGCCTAGACTAGTTAATCAACCTAGACTAACGCATTCCATATTCCCCTGAAGCGATATTGATTCTCGGTATTACAAAAATCTGCGATTGAGTTCTTCCATTATTGTTGATTCAGCAAAAACACGAAATGATAAATAAATCTTGCAAGTATGCTGTGTTTGTTTATACCGTTCGCCTCCAGTATCAACTCGCGAACGAATGCGAATGCATTCGCTAATCCTCTTTAATGGTCGCCGAATGCTGCGCATGTTATTCAGCGATTTACCAGTCCATGTAATGTAGTGATGCAATTGTGTTGTGCCGTGTGTAATTGTGCGCACAAATTGACGCGCTCCTCTATTGGCGATGGCGCACAGTGGGTGGATTTCAAGAAAAAAGCGTCATAAATCGAAAAATACACATACGGAAAATGTGTTTAACATGCATTTTATCATATTTAGAATATTGTTAACGTAGTGTATTACATATAATAATCAGTAGTTTCATTGTTTGTTTTTTTTTTTTTTACACATAGGCGGTATAATTGATTCTTTGCTGTAAATGCAAATAATTTGTCTGTCGGTGAAATCATCAACGTTATTAGACTCAACTTTCATGACTTATAATATCGATTCTATGCAATCAAATAGAAAACTTCCCCCTGAAGTTTGAAGATATTTTCACACTGAATCGATTGGCGCTTGTTTCATAATTCTAGAAATACGGGAAATATGAGGAAAAAAAATGAAAAACTCAATAATTACCCAACATTTAGGAGTAAATGTATGTATCAAAACAAACTATATTTAATAAGGAAGCGATTCGTACAAGAATGCGAATTCTATAATAACATGCAGGTTACAAAATATTTTCGAATAAAGTTTGAATTTCACGTTTTAATTCCTCATTTTGCCGCTATGTGGTATCGGACGCGTAGGGTCTTCTCAATGTGTACATACTTTGGGAAAACAAAACAAAAAACTTGTAAAAATCCAGCACAGTTTACGTGGGTGCGTATATGTGGACTACGTGTACATGAAACGCATTGTTAATTGAATGATGGCTTAATTAATCTAAGGAACGTGCCCCTTCATTGTCCAATTACGAAATTAAACAAGATGACAATTATCGGCCGATCCGTTCCATTCTTCCACCGCATTTTAGGCGGTTTCTAAGCAATCCAGACGTAACGGTTGCTTAAACAATTATTTGCTTAACTCGGTTTGATTGTTAAATTATCGCTGAGTGGAGTGTTTTCCTCAGTTTTAGATTAGAGTTAGAAAGTTTGACGACTCACTTTGTCGCCACACTGCCATTTGGTGTAAGATTTTGTGAATTAATTTTGGTTAAACTTGGTTTCAGGCAAGAAAAAAAAACGAACGTTATAATCTGTAGAATGGGAAACGAACAAAACTGGAATCTCATAATTTGCGTTTAGTGGCGTCATTTGTCAGCTTGTTATTCACCGATGGAAACACCTTCGCACGTAGCACCATAACCCTTGCCCACGCACGTAAGCCATGTGTGCTTTCTGACACCGTTTACCCCACATAATTCTCGATTATTCAGCGATTTCTGTTCCGCTTGCACTTTTAAGGTGGTGCGCGTGGCGTGTTACCTTAAGATAAAAAAAATGGCAGCCATGTTTGTCGCTTACGAGATTTAGTGTGACGAGAAGAAAGGAAGGGGCGAGAGAATCCATTTTAAACACAAAGAATCCAAATCAACCACAAGCCCTGACACGAATCGAACATAGAAAAGCAATGTAAATGTTTCAAGAACGAAAACGAAACTGTTGAAAGTTGTTGCCGCCTGCGATTTGAATCAGAAACGGAGAATGAACAGAACATATGCCGATGACAAACATAGAAGCGCCGACAAATTACATTCCAAGATGTAATGCTACTGCAATATTTCCTTAGATATTATGCGGACATTAATATAATTGTGTTGATTATCGTTTTAGTCATACACATCTGATTTGAGAGGTTATAAATATTAAGATGTATGACTTTAGGTTATGCTGAAATGAATATAAAGAGCTTTATTTCATTTTGAGAGTAGGCTCAAATAATTGTCCTTGTGACAGACCTAAAAACATTTCAATTTGAAGTAATACTATGAAAAACTGTCGAAAAATTAACTTCCTCAAACGAAGGTATATCATTCAAAATTGCAATTTACGATTTTACATGACTTCTAAACGAAGTCGTACATGGAACAACACTTGCGAAAGAACAGAAGAAACCGAAGAAACATGCATTTCACAGTCAGAACATCACCACAAGAGTAGTTTGAAGTTGTCAATGCTGTCGGTGCTTGGGAACGTGCTTGCAAGTCATTAAAAAGGGTTATTAAAGCGTTTATGAAAACATATGGCACAGAGAGCAGCGATGTGAAATGAATATAATTGCGACACTGCAGCCTCTGCAGCAAACCGATTAGTACACACACACATTCATGGTTATAGCAATTTGCAATAACAGTTGTCATAATTTAGTATGATAGTACAAATAGGTACAGATATGCGGTTAAATATACATTTCGTATGCATGGCGCCTTAGTTCCGCTTTGGAAAAGTTGCAAATAAGAGAAGAATAACCTAGAAACTAGTTATTCGTCGTCACTCTGCGCCGACGCAGTTTACATTTGCGTCTCGCATTTAGTAGGGAATCCCACGCATCGATCTAGACGATTGCTAAAATTGGTTGCAACTAGTTATTGATTGTCGATAGTCGTATGTAGTTTCTGTGCTCTTTACTGGTCTTAGCAACGCATATTTATAAAGACTTAACCAAACATATTAAATCACAACCTAACATAATCGAAACAAATCAATATAAGCAGACTTGAGCTAAAGAACACCAACAAAATTTGTATAGTTTTCCATCAAACCTAAGCTCATTATTCATTCTGACTAATTGTAAGAAAATAATCGAATAAAATCGAATAACACTGACATTATGCACAATTAATGTTGGCCTAACCCAAAGATATTATGTGTATAAGCATCTAAGTGAAACAAACACAATAAATAAATCAAAGTCCACCAGTCGCCAGATGGGCGTCCATGTAAGGACAGTTTAAGCAACAATTGTCAATGACCAATTCATCTACTGCAAATACATGCAAGTTGCAACATTTACATTATTTTATACACTGCCAATCACTTATGTGTTTTCGCAACTTAAAGCGTACCCCAACACTGACTGATGCTCAACTGTACAAAAATTTACACGCACAATCTGATCCAGATAAATCCAGGTAAATGAAGAAATATCACGCAAATCATAATTATGTTTATTCGATTCGAACCAAACTTGGCGAAATGCCAGTTGTGATCAATATTTATACAAGTAAGCGCCAATGTGGCGCAAAATTCTGGAATTATTGGCGGCTTTACGCACCGCGTGTGCCGTAATCGGCAAATGTCTCTCTCGTTAGTGCTGATGAGCAGAATTTCAAACGAATGGAAACGTGCAAGTTTTGAAAAGGATATTGTACACGTTTGTGCATTTCGTTTTCGTGTTCTTCTGGTCTATTCATCCCGATTGAATGTGTATTTCCTTTGGATTTCAAATTGTTTTCATCGAAACAAATTGCTTCTAATGACATTATACATATCCTGAATATCATTATTGCATTTTGTGCAAATTATGTGTGCATTCATCCGTCGATCCGTCGTTCCACTCTTAAGAACTACGTAACTTGTTGCATGAAATATTGATGGCGAACGCAAAGAGTCCGTTTTGTTGGGGTTTTGGCGGACCCTGGATTTACTAATAACTTTAATTTAATCATATTCCAAATGTATCCTATTCTAAGCAATGGATCATTTGGGTAAGCTATAGATCAAGAACAGCAATATGCGAATGACGTGAGTCACCATTGCACAACGTATACGCCCATGCATCAACCGATTAACGTATGCTTCGTAAATAAATTACCGGTGAAACATTAAGGCTTGCTTGGAACGAAACAAATAGGCGAAGCTCAGGTTGCCGGTAGCCAAATGATAATTGTAAGACCCTTCAGAGATCACTGAATTGCGATGAACTCACTTGCGATCTCCGTCTACGGCGACGAAGTGCATACGGTGCAATTACTTGCGAAATGCTGGAGGTCATAATGAGCGTGAAATTCTGGCGGCAATTAATACAATCAGTGAAAAACTGGAATGCCATTGAAATATAAATACGCGCACAAAGGCATTGAATTGACCCCTACTGACAAAAATTATGAATCACATAAAAAACAATATATTATGCAATAAGATTAATATGCTAAAAAGTATGTTCTTTCAAAACGAACCAATATCACTCGACCTCATTGTTTCCTCCAACTTCATAACTACTCACAGCATGTTCTTCACTATGCAAATGACACCCATTTAACTATTCAACTTCAATTTAGATTCTTTTGTCTTCTCCGCTTGCAATTCGCATATTTGTTCGAAGAGTTAATTGCTCACACCGCAGGCATCGAACATCTACGTTGATTACAAGATGCTTATCCTCCCTAATGCACTGGCGTTATTATCCAATAAATCATGCAAAACACGCGCGCAATTAACCAATGCCGCGAAATCTCAATTGATTGTTGCAGTAATTGCAATTCAAACAACTTTGCTTATAGCAATGTCATATCTGGGAGAAAGCCCGGTTGATTTCTTTATTTCATGCGTTTGCGAACATCTGTTCATACACATTCAGGACAACAATTAACATGAGGTATTGGACGTGGAGGTTATGAATGAATGCAACATAACCACACACACCTGCCTGACCGTTTTTCTAGAACTAATGAATTGCTATCGCAAGACTGGAAGAGATATTCGCTGCTTGCAACATCGGTGTTTACACACGTGGAATTTCATTCAAAGTGCGTGGAGGTTCGACAGTTTCATTCATACCAACGTTCGGCCGCTTTCGAAATGATACGAATCGAAATTCACTTCAATTTCGTGCACCAGATGGTCAACCAAAACGTTGTTTTTAACTTACGTGGGCGTAGAGATGGAAAAGTGCAGATGATGCTCGCCGGTGATTTACAACACTTTTTTTTATGAACAATGTGTTTTCGCAAACCATAAGAAAAACATTTTGATTATTTTTGCTACCCCAGGGACCTGGTAAACTAGCTGATAAAATCACTTGTTGCCGGCCAATTAGTCTTCTTTACTCTTGTTTGAATACAATTACGTGCCGCACCATCAATTTGGTTTCAGCCATAAACGTGGTCAAATTGAGCAAGTAGACAGTGTGGTTAAAAAAAATAAACATTCCTATTGTTGAGCAGTTGAATTGCCTTGATAAGCATTTGGCAAAGTATGACATGATGATACTACTCAAACTGAAGCGTAAGCTACCCCCGAATCATTATCACATACTTATTATCATATCTTAGCGACCGACACTTTAAAGCAAAACTCAATGATTTGGCCCTACAATCCATTCATGCAGGCAAAGCGAACAAAGTTAAACGAAAAACTATGGTCCCTATACTGGCTTCCTAAACCTATACGGACTTATGGTACATAACTCTGGGGCCGTAGCAGTACTTGGTTAAGGATTAACCCTAAACGTTTGGCGACATCTTCATGAACAGCAGAAATTCCATTTTTAAGCTCTAGTATATTACCTTATTGATAATTCGTAGGTTCTAAACGGTCAGCAGTCCACTCGCACAAGACTTCACAAAATCACTACAACATTCGACACTTTGAGAAAGAACATGAAATACTTTGCGCGTAAAATATTGACGTCACATAACCTAGATGGCAATGGCGGTATCTTTGAGCAATTATGGTAGCAGATGGCACCAGGGACGTTTTTGTTACTAAAATATCAGTCAAATGTCAAAGCCAATGAAACACAACAGATCCTCGAATCATCTCGGAAGAAGTGGTAATAGAAAAATATAATAATCCTGAAAAAAACAATAAAATGGTAAGTTTCTCAGCAGTAATAATTTATTTACACCATCTTCTTAACCTAATAAACTAACCACAACACTCAAATTGGAAACAACTAAATATCCTCTCTGTGATCAGCTAAACGTAAATAGCGCCAATGCGGCGCCGAAGACTTATATACACAGAAAAAAAAACCGGCGAAAACACACAAAGTGCATTAACAATTAAACAATCATACCTTCCATAAACCGTGTAAATCACTAGTAGCGTGCGACTAGCAACGCTAATATTTACACATTTTGTCGGCAATCTCACCTTTGCAGGTGACACAGTTCACAGGCTAAACTTGCAAAATAAAAATATCAATAGCAAGGATCCTACTCTTAACCTACTCAACTAAATGGGAATTCAAACTGAAACAGTAACATCCGCGCAGTTTTCTGTGCAGTTGTCGCTTAGTAGTAGGCACGCCGAGGATTATTCTGCGAAACAAACGAACATAAGCGACGATTCAGGCACTACACATCCCTGAGCGAGATTGTGTTTGCACGCACAATTAGGCGTACGTTGCAATAATTGGATAATTACCAGTGGGTTCGGCCGGAATTTGTAAGCCAACATCATGCGCTTCCTGTAGGCGTCGTATTCGTCTTCGCCGTCGCCGTTCCCATCGTTGCCGTCTGTCTGATTCCCCAAGCCTTGTCCATCGCGACTTACAAAACCTCTGTGAATCACAATGATCGTAACACTTTGCAGAAATACTTTTTTTAATGCAGGTATTTTTTCTTACTTGTTAATAGGCTCCAGTATGCCTTTCTCTGTAGACCCTAGACCTTTACCCTCACTCCAGCCCAACTTCTGCAGCATCTTGAAACCCTTGTTATCCTCTCCGAGCTTGTGGTCGGAATAATCTGACGCATCACCGATAACGTCGCCGGATGCCTTCGACAATAGTTTCCGAAACTCCTCCGGCGGTAGAAAGTCGCCAATGTGGTGTTTTCCATCCGCCTGTCGGGTGAGGTCCTGTGCCCAGGACTGCGTCGTTTGCATCTCCTTTTCGCGCAGTTTGTGTTCCCAGGTGCCACCCTCAGTTTCTTCATCCGAATCGTATTCGTACTTATTGCGGCCAGCGCGTTGAAGACGTTCAAGGTCCTGCTTCTTTTTCAACATCTCCTGATAGACAAGGTGAACCTTGTAGTTGTCTTCTGCCTTTTTCCAGGTTTCTTCGTTGAGGTTTGCTCCGCCATAGGTGGAGCGGACGTAGGCGAGGAAACCGGCATCTTGGCGAGTTATTTTCGATAGCATTACACCTAATTGAAAAAGCAGATTAGATTTACAATCAAATATGATATACGTTATTAATACGAATTAAATACATTGAAAACTTTGAGTCATCATCTTCTGAGTCTGACACCAAGAGTGTGTCTGATACTCAAGGTAACAATGTTTTTCAATGGGCATTCTTGCAATTTGAAATGAATTTGACAAACCTGTGGAACTCGGAGGAAGAATTGGAGTAGGTATCGTCGACTGAACAATTGCAGATGTTGGTGGTGCCGCCATACCAACCTTGTCGCCCCAGCGACTTTTCCGCTTACGCTTGTTGTTCGCAAACACAGAGGACAGATTCAAATCGCTCGCGCCATCACTGACAGGATTCATGTCGCTATCATCGTAGCCAACGTCCGACTCGTAGATCTCCTCCGGCTTGTAGTCCTCGGCGTCGGAGCGCTGCGATGGCTGTTGCTCAGACGCACCAGGACCAACACCCCTGATGGCGGACATTTCGGCCTTGAACTGCTCGACGAGCTGCTGATACTGGCGATACGCCGACGAGTTCTTATCATAGAGAAACCTACAACACGCACGCATACCCATAGACAAACATGTGGCGCCGACACCAACACCAAACACGCTCTCGCAGCGCATGTGGAGTCATCGAATAGTTTGTATTATTATTACTGTTTTCTATAATATTCATAACTTGTTTTTGAGGGGTGAGGGAGGGAGGTAAAAATGCTTCGTTTCTTGTACACGTAATACTTTTTTTTGTTATTGTTGTATTCTTTCGATTATAATCTACCGAAAACACTTGCGGCACGACGTCCAGCGAGCGGCCAGCAAACAATGCGGTAATTCCCTCGAAAACCAACCCCAATTACTGTCACCATTCAATTTTTACCGCATGATTGCGTGCGCGGCAAGGTAGTTCGTGTTCCACATTCGACGCGTGATGCGCGATTATTTGTTAGCCGCCCCCGGCTGCCCATCTATCACTTGTGTTTGCGAATAACTAACTTTCTTCTTTTAATCTCGTTTCTGAGATAAACTTTTATGTTGGTGACTTTTTGAGAGCAACTGATAAATGCATGAGAGAGAGAGAGAATGTGAAAGAGATTAGAGAAAGAGATATTTGAGAAATAAATATATATATATATATATATAACGGACGGCCCGCGAGAGCCGCCGTCGGCGGAAGTGTAGGAGTACTAGGCCTGCATACCACAGACTGGAATCTTGAATTTTGCGCTGGCGGACGACGTCCTCGATGCCTGGTCCACACTGCGCCACCATGCGTCCCAGGGACGCCATCGCCTCGTAATCGCCTGCACAACCTGAGGGAAACACTTCACAAAACCGTCACTAAGTGTGTTCAACCTGCGAGCGTCATCAGACAAAAGGCGGCTACGGCTTGGCATTCGATTTGCCCAACATACTGTCTGTTAGATTTGATAGATGTGCAATATTATCTTCGTTCGTTTCAGAATGGAACAATCAATGCCATATCATTCGCAGAAATTAACCCTGCGACATGCACAGTTCAACATTTTTATATAAAATCGAATAAATCATTTTCAGTACAGTAGATCCTAAGATAGTACAAATTATTTTAAAACGCTAATAACTTGTTTGTATATCGAATTGTTGGCAAACAGAGACGTTCCTTAATCGACCTTTCACAAATCCTTTATTCAATTTTTTTAAGCTCTTTAGCTGTTAAATAGAAATTCATTTTCCTCTCATCTCTTAAGTATTTTTTTTTCTGATATATCCTTGGACAACGCGTTTTTTGCCGATAAGCATCAAATTTGGCTAGTTGCACTGTTCATCGATAAAATAAACACAAATAAAAATGAAAAGGAGCTCATGGAACATATGCAACAGCCATCCTCCTAATATTCAGTAGTTAAAACTACTGAATGCGAGCAAAATTTAGGAAACTAAATTTTAAACCAAAGTTTCAGTTAAAGGTATAACTGAAAAGAAAAATTATTAAAGATCTACTGTACTTGATTACAAAAAAAGAGCAATAATGAAATGTACATGCTGGTTGTTCGTTAGAATTTTGGAAAAAATGTATTAACAATCACGCCACCTACCAAATCAGTGTATTAAGCAAATCAATGCAAACCTAACCAAAACTAAAACAACGTGTCAACACTTTATAACCTTCAAATAAAATGTTGGCACGTCTAATCATATCATAGTATACAATAAAATGTTGAATATCACAGTGCGTCGGTGATCCAGGCGGCACCTAGAAAGAAACCACACCAAATACTTTCGTATTTGCCCGCCCTGCAGTTATTTTCTACTGCATTCTTTACATGAAATATCTTACAATACAAACCTGACGACGAATGACCGAATGACGTCTATTCCATTTTTTTAAGTTTTACCAACTTAACTTAATATTATAGTAAAAATATTTACCTGGAATATTCACATCCTTCTGGATTCCGATCTGGGGCGGTGGCACATTCACGGGGATGATCGTCGGTGGATTATAGATCGGCGGTGGTATTTGCATCTGTGCTGGTTGCATGAATGTCGGCGGGGGGACGTTAATTTGAGGCGGTGGCACGATACCCATTGTCGCCGACGCAGTCGGTGGCAGCGGCATAATCGGTTGGGCCATCAGCGACGGAATCGTCGCCGGCGGTATTTGTTGTAGCTGTACCTGCTGCACGGGAGGCACGTGCGCAACGAGCAAATTCAAACTTGTTGCCGTCGTGGGCGGCGGTGGCATCGAAGTGGGCGGCATAATATTTGGTGGTGGGATACACGTCGGCAGTACCTGACCTGTATCGCCTGGTGGTACGGCGAGTGGGTGCGTGGGTGGTGGGACGGACTTGTTCGGTGGTGGCACGTTTTTGATAAAATCCGCGTTCGGCTCCTCGTTGGGCGTGGGTATATTCAACAGATCCAACGGTTTCGGATTGGGAATCTCGTTCAATTGAATAGGCGACGGCGGTGGAATGTTCTGCACCTGCAACGGCGCCGGCGGCGGGATTGTCAGCGTGTTAATCGGCTCCGGCTGAGGGATGTTGTGAATTTGAAGCGAATTCGGCGGCGGAATATTCGTCAACTCCATCGACGGCGGCGGGAGGCATGGCGGCGGCACGGTGATCATTGTCGTTTCGGAGGCGGGCAGCGCTACGGTGGTGATGACCGTCGACGGTGGACACATCTCCACCGCCAAGTCAGGCGCCATAAGCTGTAGCTGCGGTGGTGGCACACTCAACATGATTGGTACGTGTGGGGGGGGCGGTGGCGGCGGCGTGACTAGATTTTTGAGCAGCGGCTGCCCGGTGACATCCTGTGCCGTAACGCCAGCCGGCTCAAAAGGTTGTTGCGTTTGCAAACGGGGTTGATTCAGAAAATTGTAGTTCGGATTTATTAACTTCGGCTCGACTGAAGGCAGCACTTTTTCGACGGCAAAACGGGATTGCTTTAGTTTCACGTTCATATTGGTGCCTCGATTTAGTTCGTTTGATGGTGGCGATGAGGAATTATCTTTTTTCCACTTTTTATTTCTTTCATTTCGCTCACAGTCCCTGTAAAAATAAAATGTTTGTTGTTAAGTGAAGTTATATTTTTGATATATAATATTCCCGAAGGTTCTCACTCAAATAACAGAACTAAAATAGTGTTTAGACTGTCTGGGTCCTGGATTTTACATACTGAATCAATCCAATTAACTCTTCTCAACAACTCCTCTCTCTATATAAGCACAACAATGGTTAAAACAAAGTAAACGAACCGTTCACTTCCTTGTTTACTGCTGAACTTTATCTTGTGATCCAGTTTCTTCTCCTTCAATTGCTTGAACTGATTGAGGAAGCTACCATCATTCGAGAACGTGTTGAAATTGAACGCCTTCTTATCAGCGAAAGCCTTATCAACAGTTTTTGTGTGACTGAAACAAATTATGTAAATCTTATGCATATTCGTACAAATGGCAAATTCCTACCTTTTGTGGATGGTTACTGTTTTATTATGCGTTATTTTCGTACTGTCCGAGTCTTTGCCCGTTGTCCGTCTTTGCTCCAGCTTAGCCTGAATCTCGCGCTTTTTCTGTTCGATCAGCTTTTCCTGGTGGGACATCTGCGCGAAGCGGTCGTTGCGCGATATCTTTGTTTGGAACACTTCGATTGTGCCTTTCTTCGACATCCTGCACGATGGCACATTACTTACAGCATGAGCACAATAACGACGTATTATTCCCACTGCGGTGGACCAATGATCCTATTCACATATCCTCAACCTGCAATCCAGCAATTGTGATGATTGGCTTACGCACAGAACATATACATTTATATAGAGCCCTTACTAATTTGTTTGTTTGACATTTGACCATTTCGAAGGTGTTATGAAGGTTAAAAATGTCATACGTATGAATCGCATATATAGTATTTAAATCAATGTATTGTAAATTAGATGAATAGCTAGTAATATTTAGTATAATACGTAAATGATTTGAATAAATCCTCACCTTCTCATTTATGTTAAATTTATTGACATTCACGATAACACCATATGCAACCCAACTTACACATTTCAGCAGAAAATCAATTTCGTGATTCTACTTTGAAATTTCCTAAAAAAGCCACTAGTCTGCCACACGACTGCAGTGAAAGTAAAAATAGTCGCATAAAAGATGCCCAAATAAATTTGAATGTAATGTAATTTTAAGAATAATTTTCAATTACTTGGATTGTCCAAATTGAATTTCGCAAATTTCGCCAATATTCAAAATTAAATATATAAAGAAATACATAAATACCGAAATAAAGAAATAATCAAGTGAATGTAACAGCGTATAAAGGGGTTCTTCCCAAACAAACAATGAAGTGTATGGTTGGTACCATCTGAAAGAGCATAGTTTGTGAGAAATTTGAGACTAAAATAAAATTGCTTGATTAAAACTTATGAATTTATGCATATTAACATTATTTATTTCGCATCGCTTGTCGAACTAAAATCGAAATCACTTTCATTCGTCTGCTTAACACCTTGTTGATTAAGGCTACTCTCAGATTCTGTATCTAAAAGTTCCATGATATTTGCATTACTACTTTGTGCAACATTTTCTACAATATTAACTTCCTTTCCGCCCTCATGAACGTTCAACTGCGCCATCTTTGAGCTGTCACTAGCCAAACTATTTTCTGCTAATTCCGCCTGAGGTTCTTGTTCTATTTCCCCTACACTCACTACGACCTCAGTTGCCTCATAATTGGATTCTGTTACTTGTAGTTGATCTGCGCCACTTTGTTCATTTGCAAAATTGGTAACTTCTTCTTGATTATATTCCACGGCTTGGCTATTTTCATCATAATAGACATTCCCATCCTCTTGAGCAATATGTTGATTTACGTAATCAACAATCTGTCTGTTTTCATCATACTGGTAGTTTTGGTAATTCGCATCGTAGGCAATCGGTTGGCCAGTTTCATCATATTGTTGAATATTGTAATTGTAATCTTGGGAATTGCTGTCGTATACTACTTCCTTGCCATTTTCATCGTAATATACTTGCTGATCATTCTCGTCGTATTGAATAGTTTCGCCTAATTCGTTATAATTAACATTTCCTTCATTTTGATTACTATTGATAATGGTGTCTTCTTGAAGTTGCCTTTCAAGAAGCCCCCCCTCTTGAAGGGGAACTTCCTCGGTTGTTGTAATAATTTTTCCTCTTTCTTCAAGCAGAACATTAGCATCCTCATTGTTAGAATTGTTGAAATTCAATTGTTGACTTGTTGGTTCTAGAATTTGTGGATTTATGTCTAGATGTTCTTCATTTAAATATTGTACTCCTTGCTTAAGTGCCTCCTCAGCTGAATTTTCCATCATTTCAATGTTTTCACTTTCATTCACATTGTCAGAAAGTATCTCTGGATTTACCTCACGCGCTTTCAGCCTTACAATATTCTGTGGATTTACAATTTCTTGATCTGTTTTCTGGAGGTCTTTACAATCACTTTTATTGACATGAATAGGCTTGGCTTGACTTTCGTCAACATATTCAAGGCTTTTAGAATTTTCTGAAATATCTGTATTCAATACTGTGTTAATAGGATATCTAATATTATATTCGTTGATCTTAATAGAGTTATCAGGCAAATCCACCTTTATTTCTCCAATTTGCTTTACGACAGGTTGTATTTCCTTACCATCTTTATTTTCATTGGCAAATTTCAAGGAATTTTGATTGTTATCAACTTTAATCGCTGATTCTTCACCGTTGTTAATTTTAACGATTTTCTTATCGCTGTTTAAATTAGATTGTTGTATTCCATGTTCGAAATTCATTTTATCTGATTCTAAATCATTTTTCATTTCATTAGAAGAATTTACAATGCTTTCCTCTTCTTTTTCCTTCGTTAAATATCCGTTTTTCGGAATTACAGCACCATTACCAATTTTAGTAACCTCTGTGGATGACTCATCAGTATCATCTTCCATAGTAACCCGCTTAGCAGCATATCTTTCAACTTCCTTCACCATTTCCATGTTCTTAACCAATGATCCTGGAGCATTTCGTCGAACATACCTCGCGTGAATCGTGCGCATTATGCCCTCAGCCATCTCTGTTTCCTCATTAGACGGCTTTGTAAAATGCTTGTGTATATCATACAATTGATCCGCATTCCCAAGGTCATAGCGTGTCGCATTTTCAGTGATTCGCACTGGTTTCGTTGCTTGATAGTCGATAAATTCGTTCAAGGTTACGCCTGAGCCATTTACCTTCGTCTCCCTACGTTCTTCTCTGCCTTGCAAGTTTCTCTCGTGTTCAATTCGTCGCAGAAACGTTTGGTACTGATTTCTCAGCAGCCTAAATCGCTTCGATTTCGCTTCAAACATGGCTGCTCGATTTTCAATTCGTTCCAACATTTGTAGAATATGCTCGTTTCGTTCCTGTCTCTTGCGATTTTCGTCCATAAACTTTCTATATTGCGATTTTAGACGTTTGTAGTATAATTGTTCTCTAAAAAAACATTTTTGCTAATTAAGGAACTGGCAAAAAGAAAACTCAACAAATTGGATTAAGAAAACAATAATAATAGGAGAGACTGATTTGGACTTACTCTTCCTGAGTAACTTGTATCATATTATTAAACTTCATCTCGAGTTGTAAACGCTCCTCTTCACTACAAACAAACCAAACACGCCACATTTTCATTAGGTCACTCGTACAAATTGAATACAAACATTCACCTTTTTCGTAAACGCTCCTGTAACTCGATAAATTTCTGATAGTACTCTTCGACACCACGACCAGACCACTGACTTCCAGCCATTATACAACCTCCGTTTTATGCAGAGATACACGTTGCCAAAATTATTTAATCGTCTGATAGTGTCTGAAAATGTCAGAAATACAATTGTTACAATGAACCGACGGCCGATTGCACATGCAACTATAGGATACAAACACGCGCAACCACAACAAAACGCAAACTATGCCTGCAAAACCACCGCAAACATATTTATTACTCATGGTCTGATCGAGACATGTGTTTTACGTCATCAAATTAGGGATATCTGGGTTATTATGACCCTGCTGCGAATTTCGGGGGGTTGGTTGTTTACGGTGGAATGTTGTGGCATACACGCAATATCGGTGCGCTTCGTGCCAGGATATCACCAAGGGATGTGTTTATTTGATTTGGCCTTTACAGAAATAGATATTGCATCGAATAAATTATGTAGAACAAATTTTATAATACAAGCTACAACCTTTTGAGAAAATGATAAACTTATAATTTTTATTTTCAATTATTACATATGTATAAACTTTTCGATTTCATATTTCAAACATTTAATGCGCCTTACAAAAAATAATTAAGTAAACCATTAACTTAATCTTAATCTTTTTCTAATTGTGTAAGTCAATAAACATGTTTGTGGAAATCAATCACATTTGACATCGAAAAATGGTTTAACAATAAGTCATAGTAGTATCACAAGGATAAGAATTGCTAATTTTAATTTTAATTCTAATTTTAAATAATAAAAATATGGTTATACCGATACGTTTGTATCCATTACACAGCATCAATTTTAATCTGTTGAACTTGTTCACATTTGTAACCAAAGCAACATATGAAAACGTAAGTTGCCTAATGTATTCAAACGACTATCATCTAACATTTTACAACAATTTACGCTAATTATTGCAAAAATATATTGATTTAGCAGATTCGAGGAAAATATCATCTGGCTAAGAAATTTTATCTAGCGATTATTAGCGAATGTGATCAATGGATAAGCGTAGGCCGTGAAGTGAACACGGTGAACTACGATCGCAATACTTTGCATATTTTTGGTAACTTCACTTTGCCGTTTTAAACGATTCAAGCATTCATAAGACGTCTTCGCGTTTGAGAGACGTGCCAATAACAACGTTACACATCTGTAATAAGTTAGTTTCATACGATTAGTGTGAATGTAAGGTATTAATATGAACTTAGCAAAACCTGACTTTGCAATAAGATCGAATTGTTACTTATAATAATACTCATAGTTTTGATAAAGACTCGATGATTTTGCGGTTATTTGCTAGCACTATGAAGTATTCTGATACTGGAAGACAATTTTGCAATGGATTCTGCTCTCAGTTTCTTGAGAATTTGTCGAGTGAAAATGACGAATTTTGGCAACTTTCATTAAGTCAACCCTCTAGAATACTCCATAAAACTGTTTGCGTGCATACCCCGGACCGAAACCCACTCGAACGTTCTAACATAACAAGAAAAGTGCGCAGGGTGCGGCGGAAGCAACTGGTGCTAACTGGTCCCGTACTTCCCGTTTTCGAACAAGCCCTTTCGGAAGAAGGGTGAAAAGTCCAGGAGGGCGGCACGCGTAATCGGGCCGCCGTACGCCAGGCAGCAGTCGGGCAGCGTGCGGCAGACGTCGATCAACCGCTTGAGGTATAGCTCGAGTTGTTTCTTGCGCGACTGCGCCACCGCCTCGGTGTTGGCAAACAGTTGGCGCGACGGGAATGCGATCGCCGCAACCTTCTCGCCGTAGCGCGCCTTCATCGCGATGTGGAGGTCGCGAAAACGGCGGTAGCGACGCAGCACGCACCAGCGTTCGTCGGCGGCGTGCACGCGCACCTCGTACTCGTAGTGCGTTTGTGAGCCGGTCCCACGCAGACAGTACGTGCCAATCGTGACTATCGACTCGGCGTCCACCACCTCCGACGATATCGACGGCATCGATCTGTATAAGGAACTGTATGGTGATAGTTGACAATGCTGTAACTTTGAAATCACATTATCTATTGATTTTGAAAAGAGAATTAGGCCTGAAACGCACATATATTCATACACTCTCACAAATACCCACCCACTCACAGTTTACTTACAGGCAAAGGCGGTGAATATAACGCTGACGTGGAGCCTGCGTACAGTGGTCGAATCGGACTTGGCGTGTCCAAATCCTGGAGAGGATGTTCAGCGGCCGGCGAGAGAATCGACGGCGAACCCACTTTAACAGCCATATATTGTTTTTGCAAATCTTGTAGAATCTAAAAGAAAAAGAAGCAGTTGAATATGTTGCTATACCAAAAATCGTCCATAATATGGTAAAAAAAAAGTAGCATACCGCAATTTGTGCATCAAGATATGTCTTCGAACACTGCGAATCCAAACTCTTGATAATCAACTGTTTCTGCGCCGACACACGTTGCGCCAAACTCCTCAGCACGTCTTTGTCCTTCTTCCTCTTCCGTATCACAGGACTACGATTCTCCACACTGCTGCTCGATTGTGTATCACTGGCGCCACTCACCCCGCGCGAATCCTCATTGCACGACAAATCACTCTCGTAGGGTGGTCGTGACGCCGGTCGCAATTCCACACCGCTATCGCTCATCACTTTCTCCATCTCCACTTCCTCGGTGGTAAACATATTCGTTGAACACGCACTCGTCGCCGTATGATACGTTTCACTACTACTCAGGGTGCCGTGTTCCACGCTGCTCGTGTAGTTCGTGTCCAAGGATCCTGGACTCTGAACGGAATTGATACGTTTTAAATTCAACGTTAGCCTGAAACATGAGCATGCGATGAGTTGTTGTTTACGATATTTAATGCGAAATAGTATTGCCGTGAAACAATATATCGTTTCCAACAAAGAAAAAACGATGATAAATACGAGGATCACTTACGCTTGCTTGCGTTGTTCAATTTCTTGCAACTGTTGCGCCGTACGCGACGCGAGCGTCTCGCGCAAATGCTGTAGATTTTCCTCCCTGGCGGGTATGCCAAGTCCGATTTGTTCGTCGACGAGACCGACGAGTTTTTTGTCCAGTTTCTCGACGGCGTAACGACGCTCGGTGAGTGCGACAACGCGACGCTCCAATTCAACTTGAAGTTCGGCGAGTTCTTTCCGCTATTTTATATCACAATCAATTAAGAAAATTAACAACGAAGACAAATTTCAATTTTATCACATGTTGATTATTATTAATTGTTTGTTTATAATTTCAACATGTGTGTCAATGAGGAATTATTGTAAAAAATTAATGCGACTCAACTCACGTGTTGATTGACGAGATCTTCAAGCAACTCCTTGCCCTGAATGCCGTTAAGTAAATCAACCAGATAATCCGACTCCGTGTCCGACAGCGAGTAAGTTTCACTTTTGTTGACCAAATCCTGCGGAGAAAAAAAGAAAGTTGCTGGCGATGGTTCAATACAATATCGACGTCTCGATGCATCGCCTGAATGAGTCAATTGATAACAATCTACTTTCGTTTACGAATGCTCCAACCAAAGTTCTCAAAACCAATGGAAATGAGGGTACTAAACATAACTGATGATTATGGAACGTTTTTAAACATTTCTAAACTAAACTTATTATCTCCTAGAGATACGAATCATCCGATTCGATGCCTTGAATGAAACTTAATAAAAACGAAAAGAAAATAAAAGGAATTGTACCTGAACGATTCGCTTCTGATTGGCATCTGCAAAGGTAAAATCCGCGACGTCGGACAAAACTAACTTAAAAGCAGCTTGCAACTTGGCTAACATCAAACTACGGGCGTGTTTAAAGCCTTTACACTCTTCATCAATCTACATAAAGAAAAAATAAATGGAATCAATATTAAATTAAATATGTTTATTTTTGGCTAAACTTACAATCAGTTTAGGTTAAATAAAACTGGATTAGTCGAAACTAATTGTAAGAAAAACCAAATTTAAATCCATGAGGAATTAAATAGATTTCTAATATAAAAATATGAACATGCAGCAGTAATATGATCAAAATCATGCATTAAAAAAATAAATATTTACCTCTCCCATTATCCGTTTGCGTTCGTTCTCAAGCTCCTCCCGTTGTTCAACGAGCTCCAACTCCTTCTTCTGCAGGTCCTGCTCGCGCTGCTTCTGTATCGCCGTTAAATTCCGCCAATTTTCCTGCAACTGTCGCGCCTGTGCTGCATGCTCCTCCTCCATCACGCGCTTCTCTGCCTCAAGCTTCGCCTGCGCCTCCTCCAAACTCTTTCGGCGACGTTCGAACGCCTCCTGTTCTTTCTCAAACCGCTGCTTTTCCTGCACAAGACAGAGACGCTGTGCCTCTAAATCGGAATGATCATCCGCAGCCAGTTTCGATAGGTTCTCCACGGACACAGCCAAATCAGGCGTGGACCAACTCAACAAACTCATCCTTGCGAGGTGGCTGCGTTCGCCACGTCGCATTTCGGCCGCTTCGGCGGGATCGTTGAAACGAAACACGTGCGCACGTCCCAAGAAGATAATGCAGCCTTGAAAGAGCCGCGCCGGATCTTCGATTAATGTGTTGTTGAGCCAAACTTGTGCACCTCGGTGCGGTGTGAGCAAGGCGACGCCCTGCTCAAAGGTGATCGTGCAATGTTCTGGCTCCATACCGGGGCCTTTGAGGATGATGTCCTGCTTGCAATCACTCTCCTCGGTGCCAATGGTCGTCTCGCCTTCTTTGAGATGGTAGAGAGTGACACCGGTGCTAAGCGGGTCGTCGTCGATGGCGACGAGGTGCGGTCGGTCCGAGTCCAGCACGACACCCGGTCCGGCCTTACGTAGCCCGAGGGCTTTTTGTTCGCGCAGGATTGCTTGCGCTTCGCGCCATTTGCACGTCCACTCCTCAGTTAATTCCTTAATATTTCAAGCAAAAGATTAGGTTACTAATAGTTAGGTTAGTGTTAGTTGAGGATAAGGTTCAAGTAAAAATATTCCATACCTTTTCACGTGCTTCCTTTTCATGTAATGTGGCAAGCATCGTATCCGATCGTATTTGATGCTCGTTAAACATGAGCGTTTTCAGTTTGCTAATCTCATCTCGAAGTTCACGAATTAACTTGACGTTTGGATCTTCATTGACTGTAGGCTTATTGATGATATTTTTGGCTCGGTTTGCATACCTTAACGTACTTAGCGTCTCTCCATAATTACAATCTAAACAAATTACGCACGTACTTCATTTATAATTGAAAATTGTTTGAGAAAAATAAGCGAATAAATGAATTTGGGTCGTATTTACCAGCAGGACTTATAGCAGCAATCATAATTGTCTTCGAATTGCCTCCCAGACTATCTTTGAGTAACCAGGTGAGGACTGAATCACGGTAGGGAATAAACACCGTTTTCTTCGGCCCATTCTGTCCACTGTCCACGGAAACTTCCGCAAGTGCTGAAATTACTGAGCCAAGCGTTACCAGAGATTTGTTTATATGAGCGCCTTCCTTCAACCGTTGACCGGTAGCACCCGTGGAATCTGCACGTTCACTACCAGCCAAATCCACTAAATGAATCTAGAATTTAAACATTTTCTTTTACGTTCGAACAACAGTGTGAGAAGTAAAAGACGATTTCGAATAAAAATGTATGTAAATACCTTTGAAACAGTCTCGCTAGGCACTCCATCACAGAATCCAGCTTGGACGAACGTGATCGTAAATATCGCATGGCTGCGACTGCTTACATCATTCATATTCGTCGCTGCTGTTGTGCGATAGGAATTACCGCGCTCCATGCACTCGTGGATGTGGCCATAGTTGGTTACAAGGCAGGTAGTTAAACCCTGCACGTATTGACCACGCTTGGAATGCTCGCGAACTTTGAGCGTTTGCGCCTCGGAATCGTCGCCGCGAAGCAGATCAGCCACACGTTCCTGATAGATTTCAAGGTAACTGACCTGCACACGATGTGTTGTGCCCCTTTTGGAGTCCTCCGACATTCTCTCGAATAAGGCTTTACATATTCGAGGAATTAAACCTAGATTATCCTGAAATTATTAAATAATTTAGCATTATTTTAAATTTCGCGCCGTGCAAAGCTACAATTTTTTTTCCTTTCTTAAATTCTGATTATTGGGTTGTCTATATCAAACACCTACTGAACTTTGTTTTTCTTTGTTGATTATGATTAAAATTTAAAAATAAAGAACGTACCTGAGAACCCATCATTGTAAATGTCTTCCCACTGCCTGTCTGCCCGTAAGCGAAAACGCAAGCATTATAACCTTCAAAAGCACAGTCAACAACTTCAGTTCCCAAATCGTCATAAACCAACTCTTGGGAAGCAAAAGATAGGGATCCTGGATCATGCGACCAGTACGAATGATCAAACGTAAATTCTTTGTATCTGATTGACTCATCTCTTGCGTTTGCCTACAAAGATAACAAAAACAGTTACATAATAACATTGTAAATGTGTAGTTTTGAAACACACCTTGCTGTTTAGTATGCCCGTCTTTTTGCTCTTCATTTGTATGATACAATTCGCGCCCATGTCCAGCTCCCTGTAATGCAACAACATCATGAGTTTCCACTTCACCATCGAGGATTTAGTCGGTACAATGAACCTGCTATCACCAACATATGTGTGCAGCGAAGCAATTAAAGTGCAATTAGCGTCGCATACCTCTGATTGAAGGGCCGGACGCGCACTGCCACTTTCACTGATGCCATCGCGTGCACTGGATCAGCTCCTGTTCATCTGTAATCGACGATTTCGCATTTCGTTCGCGGCAAACAACGAGGTATTTATCAACAGATTCACAGCTGTCACAAACAGGCCACCATTATAAATAGAAACAAATGTCAAAGTCAAATTGATCTGTCAAAATTTGATTTAGATAATTGATGCCAGATGGCGCATTTGAGATTGACTACAGTCGACTCTAGTACTTAACTTATGCAACCCAAATGAGTTAAATTTGTTTTGGACATATGGGGATATGGAAGGGGCCCAAAGGGCCTAAATCGGCTAAATACCGAATGTAATCAACCGATCAACTGATAGCGGGAGTTTTTGGGTATTTGTTCGAGTTTGTTTCATGTAGCTAGGTTTTGAAGCACCTCACCAAGTACAGATACATATGAGGAGTCATTCTGACGAATAGCCCTTTAAATGTCAACATTGCAATGCGACGTTTAAGCATGATAAACATCTAAAGTTTCATTGTCGCAAGCATATAGGCAAAGATA
>JAODAC010017937.1:0-20600 GCA_027575185.1 Mimaenictus wilsoni | reverse complement strand
ATAATATTTTTACTTTTACTTTGAAACACAGAAAAAATCAAGGTTTTTTAAGCAGGCATATTTCGTAAAGAAAGAAAACATTAAAATGCGTGTTGCACCATTTGTTAAAATGATAACAAGTTAGATAATGATATTTGCATATTTATGACGACATTGTTGGATACCCGGCAGCGAAATAAAAGGTTGGCTGTTGGAAAAAAAAAGTCTTCTCTCTGCCGCAAGACAAACACGTTATAAAAAATTGCAGATGAGATCAACCAGAGACAATATTCACATTCCAGCGAGGTTTTTAATCGAATGGTAAAAACTGTTAGATGAAAGTAGCGGTGTGGTATTCATATTCGGGCATTTTTCCAACCCTGGGCATATTTGCTCAACATCGATGCGAACCGCTCTTGCGGCGTTTGCGGTCGGTGATTTTTCGACCAGGTGGACTTTGGAGATTGGTGAATCGAAAATGATGGCCCAGTTCATCGCAGTTCAATACACCAATGTGTTGATGTGGCTCGCGTATATTGGATGTGATTTCATAATAATATTTAATACGCATATGCGCAGGAGGGCGTGTAATTTGTTTGATCGAATTAAATGTAAATTAGGAGCGCGCCTATTGATCGGCCCGAACAGTGGGGGCGGCGTGGCGTGACGTCATTAGCGCTTCCAACGGGCATGTGGAGGGTGCAAAACTGCGTGTACGCGTGTTTCTAATTCGATTTGCTATGAATATTTAACCGATTATATCCTCCTGCGGTTGGGCGCTATGCGTGTGAGGCTGCAGGCTCGCCGCCAAAGTCGAGGTGGGATGAATAATAATTTCGGAGTGCTGGATTGCGATTGAATTCAACATTACAATGCAGCGTAATATCATTGATGCTAAATCAATGCCTGTACCTAACTTCTCAAATTATTCGAATTTATTTCCAATCAGGGATCACTGTCAGAAGCAGAACATTATAGTTTCCACGGGATTTCCATCAAATTATCGCCGCAGGTGAACTAAAAGGTTTATTCTATTCAAAGGAAACCAACCCGAACTAACATAAATTATTCTGTTTATGTTTTGTCGTGCGTGTATAATCCATGTATATTATAATCCAATAAGAGTTTATCTAAATCATAAAAGATATATTTGATGGGGTTGTTACCAGACATATAGTATATAGCGAGACGTACCTCTCGCTCACTAACAGTTGTACATAACAAAAAGTGAAAAGGACTGACTCTTGCGGCATTTTGTTACTTGTTTGTATTTTGGGCGGTTGTGCATAATTTGAATGGTGTTGAGAATACTGGTTTAGCCATAGCAATAACTACATCTATGAATTAGTCAGATAGAGAGTCTTGTATCGACAGTTCAAACGTCATATCGTCTTTTCAGCGAGAATTTTATCTCACCGTCACCATACGATCTCGTCTCGTCTCGCCTATCGTCTCTACAATCGACTGCATCCACATCCACAGCCATTTTGTCGCTTTAAGCACTGCCAACTGCCACATGTTTAAAATACATTGATTTAGTTTACAAGTCGTCTTATTTTCTTGCTCCGTCTCGCCTTAGAAAAGTGGGTCCCACCATTGGCCTTGCAAAAATTTCCCACACTGATAATATTTGTATTAAAACTATCAACCAAGCAACATAAAGGCTTGGATTGGCAGCCTGGGAAAACTCCAAAACGTGGCAGACCAAAGAAAGAACCGAGAGGGATTACCCCTAAAATTGAAGTTATGTTGAAAATCATTGAGCATTATAAACTGTTGTTGGATAAACAGCAGTCCGAGAAAACTCATAATAACCCCAAATCAGTAGAAGAAAATCTACTTACAACTTCTCTTCTGTAAATCCAACCTCATTTTCCGATATCACACACACACACCACAACTCGTTTAGCCATCAGTACCGGACACATCTAGTAGCAACTCACATCAATAAACTTATTCACCCAAAGGAAACACTTACCCAACAACAAACATTAGACGCTCACAACACCAACAAATACAAAAATGCACTATAAAATGCAGTAATTATACAAGCAGTCAGTTCTCAAATCTATGGGAAAAGCATCAACCTAACAAGTACGATAATATTATACAAATTCCTTCAGGTTTTATTTTGAAAACTAACAATGAAAACATTTCTGTGACTCTGGGAAAACTGGTGGCTGAAGGCTTGATCGCTGCATTTAGGGCAGATATTCCATCTACATTCACATACAACGCAAGAAATTCTCCTTCTCCTTCATTCTCAGCAATTATAACCAGTATAGAATAAAAATCACGGCAGAATTCATAGCACAAACAATTGTAAACATGGGCCTAAACTTCAGATTGTACAAAAATATAATATCGTGAGCAACAGGCAAAAACACATACCTCACAAGATTAATTACAGCTATAGAAAGTTTTGAGAAACTTATAAACGAAGGCCGCATATTCTTTAAAAACCGTAGTTATAGAGTCGTCTTATTCAACCCTCCCAGTCCTATTCCTCAACCATATAGCAACTACTTGTCCTCTGAACACACCACCATTAATTGCCGTTCTCCAAAAAAAATGCACAAAATGCCAAGGTAACCACGATATATTGATCTGCAAATCACCATTACTCTCTTAATGTTCCACCTACAACGCAGGCAACCAGGAAGCATGGAGCATTAAGTACCCTAAAAGACCTCTTACTACTAAAATTGGATTACCCAATGTTACCATCAAATGCGACAATAAACTTACTGAAGAATTGCCACCGAAAGAGAAAGCAAGTAGAATTCACAAACCTCTCATTACCTACAATTATATCCTGGCTGAATATACCCGCGAAATGAATAATAACATTACTGACCGAGTTGAACTTCGTCAAAAGCTCCGTAAGCGCTATAGGACTGACTTCAAAATAGATACCCAAGCAATATTTTTCAGAAACTGATTGTATATCCTTATGTTGGATCTCCTGAATCCCTCTGCTTCATCGGCTACTGAGCCGAAAGGTAACACCCGACAACTCTCAGCAAACATTAGTCTAAATTTATTGCCACATCTTCATATTCGGCACATTCTCTTCACCATCATTCATTACTACAATATAAATTAGCAATTCTGACAAATTTCTATTAAAATTTTGTGTTCGTTTAATTGTTTTCTGCTAACTTGTAATCCGAAATTTTAATGTATACAATTACGAAATGTCTGCTTGTACTTTCACGGCGAAAAAATCTTAAAGATCGATAGCATTGTAAATATCTTTATTATTTACATAACAATAATCTAGGTTTTTGAAGTAATTCAATTTTAGAAATTCGAAGTTTTAAGAGGCCTTCCCTGAAGTAATTATTTCGTCATTACAAAACCCCATTTCGGACAGTATTCTGTCTTTCACTAGTTGGGCGTACAGTGTTCGCCGGTAATAAGAAGATTAATTTCTGGTTGCTGTGGTTATGTTGCAGGCATTATTCCTGCTACTGGACCCTTTCCCGCTCTGCTCACCACGAAGCACTTTCGTGTTTTACCACAAGTAGTTAGGAGTTAAGAGTCCCCTTGACAAATTTATACGCTACATCTCTATCTCCCACTAACAATTCAAGTTTTTAGGTAATTGTTTCCTGCCTTGCCCAAAAATCCGTGATTTTCCACGCAGACCCAGAGGAATTTCGCCCAAAAGATTGGAACGTTTTTCAACGTCCTGGAATCTTGCGCTCGATCCTCGGATACACAGCTTTAAATATAAGCGGCTACTTGGCGTAATCCCTCTGGCGATGGAGAAAGAAAGGCTTTTCGAATGGAGGATGAGTAAGTTTAGAGAGGATGAGGAGGGATGGATATGGCCATAGAGGAAGCTAAGCCTCGATGGCGATACCTTCGTTGCGCAAGGGACGAGCAGAGTCGAGCCAGCCGCCCGCCGTCGCAGAAGCACGGCTACAATTTTGCATGATTCCTATCTGAGATCTACAGCAGTATAGCCCGCATTCGCCCTCCTCCTTTGCTACTACCCAAGTCCTACGATTCTATTTTTTCTGTTTGGTCTTGTGGGCGATATATACGAAAGGATAAGATGCGCTACGCACAGCCGACGCTTGTTGAAAGCGATTCGAAATTGTATTAAGACTCGTGTCTCGTCCCCGAACGTCACTGGCATCTCTGGATATTTTCAAATTCCTGACTACTTCAAATTCAGCAACGAACATTCGGCATTCTATATCTTCCATTTCACATCAGGCGATGCAGGGAATATAAATCAGATTTGTCAAAGTAGTTTTAATGTTAGCCTTTGCAGACTTAGTTCGTTTATTTGATGTTTACGTTTTCAACTCAACTTATGCCAAAAATATCTCAAAGTCATTAGTAGACATTTTAGATGAGATTAAAATATGTTTCAATTGGAATTACTAAGCAAAATGTCTCTAATTTTTAATTAATTGTTTTTTAATATAATCGTATTGTTATAAAGTGTGCTTTTAATAAAAACAGGGAATTAAGAAATAATCAACATAGTTTGATTTTCTCAACATATGACATGAAAACAAAACATATGTGTGTCTAAAATACCTCAGATTTACTTGAAAGGCATTTCGAGACACTAGTTTTTGATTATCTATCGAATTCTCAAACAGTTTGTTAGGAATAGTAAAAATTAGCAAATTTTGCAATTTTTACATTCGTTTAAATGCTTAATTGGGTATATTTTACATTAGTAATAACGCAATCATATTGAATGTAAGCCTAGCCACATATAATATGTTTGCAATGTAAGTCCTTCGAAAATCATTCTCAAAAATGTAATTATAATAAATTGTGCTTTTGATGATATTAAAATGGACCAAGAAATGAAATAAAACTAAGTAACAACCCTCGTTTGGTTTGTCCACCAATTGCACTTAGAAAAACTAACTTTCGTCCACAACAAGTCGTCGTGAAATACACGACATTTACTTTATACGAGATGTGGGGCAATTGATTTTCGATTATCTATCGAATTCTGAAACAAATTTCGCGGAATAGCAATAATCAACAATGTGTGATAACCATCTTGGGTTCTCAATAGGTTCTCAACATCAAGTTTGTTCGTTCATAACTTGAATGAAATACACGACTTTTACTTAAAAAGCGCCTAGAGGAAATTGTCTCTGGAATACCTATCGAATCTTTATATGCGTTTATATGAGAAAACGTGTTTGGATGGGCTAAATTGACTTATTTTCGTTAAATAAGTTACGTTGAGACATCGATAGTTGCAAAGGTTCAGGAAATAACATACGGTTTTTGAACTATTGGGAAATATGGATAAAATATATGGGAAACACTTGTTTAGATGTGCTAAATCAACTTATTTTCGTGGAAAATATGCGTTAAGGCACATAGAAAGATCTATAGCACTAACGGTTCAGGAATAAACATGCGATTTCTGAAGTTTTGGAAAATGTTTACTAAAATATATGAGAAAAATGTGTTTAAATTTGCTAAACCGACCTATTTTTTTTATTAAAAATGCGTTTGAGCACATCGAAAGATCATTAGCTGAAAATATTTCGGCAAATATTCGCTGAATTATATGAGAAAAACATGATTAGATATGCTAAATCGACTTATTTTCATGATAAAATGCATTTAATGAAAAATGCGTTTCACGATTACCTACGTGTATCACACAATTCGTATACATGGGTTGTATACGAATGTAATAGACAATTTACGTAGGTTTAAAAATAATTTTGGGTCGTAATTCCTAAACTAACTGTCATAATTGTGTCATAACTGTGTGGACTGAGTTTTAGAATTAAAATAATCAAAAAAGTTGCAACTATCTTCTATTTTCTCAATGTAATCCATAAATACAACATAAATGTTCGTAGAACTTCGCTGAAATATCTAACATTTACTTGATGCTTTTCAAGGCAATTGTTTTCAATTATCTATAGAATTCTGAAATCATTTGCCCAGAATAGTAAAATTTAGCAAAATTAGCATTGTTTAAATTCGTTTATATAAGCTCTTTTTCACTGTAAATGACGCTAGGCTCATATGAAAGGGGTTAAATGTACTCACCTAGTATGGATAATGTAATGCATGATTGAACTGTGATGCGTGTCCTGCGATGGAGCCCACGAGACGTTCACCGAGCGTGAGGTGAAGCTCATGATTAGAGGTCGACCGGGAGGATCGGGTACATCTGGAAACAATGGCGAATGAATATATACCGACTATTACACACTATTACCAAGAGCATAAAGCCTCCAGCAACACTGGACGCCACATACAAACGCAGCAACGCCCAGCATACACCACTTAACAATAGCAATTCAACCAGGACTGCGATGCCACTGTTTGTTAAACGCTCCTGATGTGCAGTAATGGTCATTACCGCTTACAATCCTCGAAATCACCCCTTTTTCTCATTTATTGCCAGATCCACCCTGTCTCTCCCTCTCTAACCACTTTTGCGGAGAGTATCATTAATTATCAATGAACGCAGAACGCAGCGGGCAGCGCCCCATTAAGGTCCCTGTTTTTTCCCTTCCAACCATGTTTTTTTGGGATCCGTTCCAAGTGCGTAATCGATACACCTCTCGTGTTTGCTTGCGAACGATGACTGCGTACAATTTTTTATTGAAAATTTAATAAAAGCGTGCTTTTTGTTTCCTGCCCTCTGCCCTCTTCGTGGGCGCCGCGCGCTTTTTTAATCTGCATGATAATGCAAAAGGTTGGGCGCGTTAATCCAATAAGACTTACGTTTTCAGCGGTCGGTGTAGGAACACTGAAAAATCTAATCTCGGGGTGTACGTGTTAAGCCTACCGATGGCATCTTCAACAGTGTCACAGCGTTTCCTGGCTGAGGGTTGCGTTTGTCGGCACGCGTAATTCTTAAATCTCCTTGACCGTGGTGTTGGTGGTGGTTGGTTGGGGTGATGGTGGTTTGGTGTGGCGGGAGCATCCACAGGCGATTGGTTTTCATTCCGGCACGGATATGTAAATTTGCCGGCATTGCGCTGGCGGGTGTCGTTCGCGCACGAGCCGGTGCCGCCTCCGTTGAGCACAAGTGACGATGCCTTCGGGGGGATGCCTGCGGCGGAGGCGGTTGACTGGAACCTGGGACAGCAAGCAGGGCGCGTTCGTCCGCACTTAAAGCGTGCCGTCGTGCGGAATAACCTCTAACTGTGTAGTTAAATCCATACAGCCATCGGGCTAAAGTATACATAGACAGAGAGAGACTTAGGTAGCCGGAAAGCTAGGTAGACAAGAACCTAGATAGGTCAGAGACCTATCGATAGCTTTACACCCCATTTCATATTGTACAAATTCCAGAAAATCGAAGAACAATAGAATCACTGGATAGCCGTATGTTCAAGAGACCTACCGTATGAGTTCAACTTGACTGAGTAATGTTTGGATGGAATTAGCTCTAACAATGTAGTGGAGACTTTATTTTGTCTTTATTTTTATTGATATGGATAGAGATTGATAAATTATTGCATTTTTGACAAAAATACCAATGTAACCGTTAATTTGATCTGTAATAGATCAGAATTAATCTATCTTCTGATAGCCTATTAAATTCTCTTTCAAGTAATGTTTCTTTATGACATGAAAACACTATGATAGTTCCTGTCGAAGCGGAATAATATTTTGGAAAGCTTTATAAATCTCCGAACTGTTTTGAGAAGTTTTTTTCATTCAATTGTTGCCTTTTAGAAGAAAGATATCATATTGAGAAAGATACCATTTGATAGCCTATTAAATTATTTTTTAGATAGATTCGTGTCCAGCCATGTGGCGCAGTGGTATGGTCGATGACCACTGTCCATGAGGTCTCGGGTTCGATTCTCGGTGGGGATGCATATTAAAGTGAATTCTTCTTCTTATCAATAGTGTTAGCCTCTAATATGACTAATTAGATTGAAAAAAGAATTGGATAGAGCTAATGACTATAGCAGTCGATGCTCGGTAAAATCAAACAAAAAAAGATAGATTCGTAAACAGGGTCCACGCAAGATTAAGATATCAATGTATCGGAAAGGAATATTTGATATAATATTAATATTATATCAAATATTATATATAAAAATTAGAATTTGATATTCTAATTTTGATTGATAGAATTTGATATTCTAATTGTAAGAAGAACACAAAGGAAGGAGGCGCATAGGTTGCATATGACATTTGTTAAAGGAATACGCGGAAACGTGACTTAACGGACTATGCCATCACGCCATCAAACTTGTGGACGGAAACTACAATCATAAGATGGGAGAAAACCAGTATATAAATGGGAAACCGGAAGGCAGTCAGGAGTCGAGTGAGTCCAATACACAGTAAGTCAAGTCGGAAGTGAGTCAGTCAGTCAACGGTACGCAGTCAGTAGTAAATAGGTAACGGTTAGCACTGAAGTCAAAGGGAGTGATGTAAGTAGTACGAATAGAAGAACAACGACGGGCAGTTCGACTACAATCGAGTAGATAGTATTTGCGCGCATATTTTATGTGTAAATCAATCATGTAGTTATTTTAGTTTATCCTATCATGTTCGAGCATCCAGAGCAGTCAGCCAACGAGAGAAGGTATCTGTTTAGCTAACCTAGCTACAACCAGCCAACATCCAGAGATGACATCCTCGATCTCTGAGTCGTCCTCATACGATCCAGAGATTTCCATCGAAATGTAAGTGCACAAGTATACTTATTCCCGGTACAATTCACGGTATGTTAGGCGGGTTATCATTTATGCTAAGCGAGTTATTAGTAGAGACAGGAGACAATCATAAATCCCCCGAATAAACCAGACCCTCTCGCCAAACATAGATACCATCATTGCGACAGTTGGTGGAGACGCCACACATAACGCCACAATATCTCCTTAGAAAGTATAGTTATATCCATTCAGTTATCTGGCTAAATACACATAAAAAGAGTGAGAGAAAGAATTAAGTTTACTAAAAGCTTTGTAAACTTAATTCTCTCTCTATAATTACTATAAACAAGAATCTAGAGCGTGCCGAGACCTATCGAAATCACTACTAGAGAACCCTATATTGCAGGGAGCTCCCATAAGAGTTCGACTGAGCGTGTAGATGGTAGTCGGAATTAGAACCAATTTAAGTGCCTGAAGTCATCTGCCTAAAGTGTAAATGGAAAGGCAAACCTGGCATAGGTCTGGAAAGGCTATAAACCTATCGACAACTGATTGCTTATTTCTTAACAAATTGCAAGAAACAATGAACCATCTAATTATCTCTTACTAGAAGAGGGGTCCAATGAGCTATCTACCTTTGTAGGTATATCCACGCAAAAAGAATGTATCATCAATAACCATCGTGATTAATTAGAAATACATGGAAAGAGACTTAATTAGAAAAACAACATACACAAGAAGCTAGATAGACCGGAGATCTAACAATAGCTTTACCCCTTAGTGTATATTGCATTCTTTGCATATATATAGACAACCTTTATTGGAATATTCCTTCCAACAATTCCATTGCATATATTCATTGTAAAAAGTAGTAAGTGAAACTAAATAACACTTAAAATCCAAAATATTCTTGAACGGAACTTAATTATATAATTGCAATTTCAACAAAAAGTAATTAATCTACTTCTTCTGGACATTCACTCTTTTTAACTCCCTAGGTACCTTCAGTTAGCATATATGCATCCATTAAAAAATCATAGAGTGATAGAATAATAAATAGCAACAGTTCTATTCAGGAGTGCTTCCAGAAGATACAAACCTAACAGAATACATGATGCTTGAACAAAATGATATTGCTAATTCATTACAGCTAGATCATGTTAGCCCGATCTAGCTGTAATTAGTTAAACAGAGGCACATAGTTAAAGAGAGACCCAACATTGAAGGAGCTGAACATCTAGCTTGATAGGAGAATTATTAATAGCTATATACCTCATTTTATAGTGCATATTTTCAAAATGCAGGCGCTAGTTAGCCTTATATACAAGGTAACTCTCAGAAGAGTTTTCTTCTGAGAGTTGGTATGGTATTGGCAGTTCAGTCGAATTTTTTTGTATTACCCATACTGTCTAAAACATGTATAAATAGATAAAAACCTGGATAGGCGTAGTTCTGGATAGAAATGAGCCTGAGTAGACCAGAAACATATAGTTAGCTTTACATATTTGTTCATGTTATGAATTCAACTAAAGCTAGATTCAAGATAGTTCCCAGGAGATGTCGACGTATACCGTGCATTTGGTCTACATAATTGTGTAGTTAAAATCATTGAACTATGTTCTTAAAGTACATATAGACAGACATAATCCTAAATAAATAAAGAACTAGATAAAAAGGATCTAGTTAGACCGGAAGCCAGTGTCAATAGCTTCAATTTATTCATATTTTCTCTTCCGAAAATTTAATGAATAGAATCGCTAGCCCTATGTTAGATAGAGGTCCCAGAACAATTAGACTCTAGAGGGTGTTTATTAGCAATTACTCCCAACTTTGGAGTTAAATTCATTCCGTCATTTCCCTAATACAACTACCACTATATAGAGACCTAAATAGTCATGATCTGAATAGATCATAGACTGGAATCAGAAGACTTCGTTCTAACAGGGTATATGGTATTTGATTCTAATAATTTCTGAGTATATAAAATGACATAATAACAGGACAAACACATTAACCATATGTGCGTTCTAGGTCATTTGGTCATGACCTATATGACAATAACATGGCTTTCGAACTAGTCATTTTGAGGACTCACTATGGAAGAACTGAAGAAATCTATAGAGAGAGAAATATACCGGAACACTGGAAAAACTCCTGGTATGAGGCACACAAAACGATTTCTAAACCTCAAAATAGCCAAAATGGCTATATTCAACAAACACGTAGAACAAAGGAATAAAACTAGTTCTACGATATGGGGTAGCCTTCCCTCAAACTCAATAACAAAGAGTATTTGATAACTGAACAATTTGACTGAATTAGGTAATTTTCTGATAAAATTTTGATATGTTAATGTCAGAGTGTGACATTTATTCTTAGAATAATATCTACCCAAACGAAGTTAAAACCTACTTTGACCCATTTTGTTCTGTCCTTAGTAACTTGTAAAGTATATATAATCCATACAATTAAACTGAATTCTATATAAGTTAGTTATAGTTGATATTTATGGTAAAAGGCACGGTAAAAATAAAAAAAGTGAAGTTTATCGAATTCCAGCTGTACAATCACCTCATTTATTCCACATAACTCTCGAAGATTATGGTTTGCTTCCAACCATTTCAAAATAATTTCGAAATTAATTCGCATGTTTTGTATGACCTCCACAGATATCTATGACTATGACTATCCTAGTAAGCACCAGCTGATATGCTTATATTGACAAAACCCAAACCCCTAAGGTCTGTTGGCATATTTATCAGTTTAGGCGATTTTCGGATATTCGCAAACAATATATTTATATTTACTTCACCAACAGTCGCCGCTAGCAACGCAATGGGGAGTGGTGGTCGGATTTGAAAGGAAACACACCTCGGTGTGCATTATGCGAGTGCTGGGAAAGCTTCCGATTTATCTATGCCCGGATGGCAGGCAAGACAATGGTGGCCCTTATGGCCGTCGCTTAATAGACGCATATTCTATTTGCATGCGCATTTCGCATTCCGAACAAGTTTCGTCTGCGGGGCTGGTTTATTATGCAAGGATACTGAAACTGCATACTGTATGCTGTCTTCCTGAATATTTAACTTTTGACCAATATGCCAACACTATTATATCTCATACAATGCACTCTAATCTATCAGGAACAATGAGATTATCAACAGTGAATATTAAAATTATTCAAATCGGAGAGAAATTATCTTAGACTAACGAATTCCCGTGAGGTATGCTGTTGCATAATGAGTGAACTGTTTATTCTTGCAGAATAATTAAAATGTTGCTGATAATGGACTAGTAAAATACACGCAACATAGACTCATACATATTTTGCAGTTGCTATTGTTTTAAAAATGATTGTGTTTTTATTACTAACAAACCAATGTGCTGTCGAAGTTTTGTATTTGTTAAAAGGTAAAATAGGTTTGCTATATTTAATTATTTGAGATGTTTATAAATGTATGGTACACGTATCTTCTGTACATTTGAGAATTCAAACATTTGATGAATCATGTGTTGATGAATCAGGATTTCTTGGGTGTCAAATATTTCAAACCAAATATGACAAACTTTTCCATTTTAGCATTTAAATAACTAACATTAATATTGGAATATGAAAGGCTTTTCCTGTATTAAATTTAAATTATGAGTTCGCTTCTGCTACTCCTCAATTTTTCGAGATCCTCGTGGATTATTCAAATAAATCATCTTTTAAAATTGAATGTCATGTTATTTGAAAGTTCATATATACTTTTGCCTGCTGTCAATAAACGTCATCAGTTTAATTTGATACATAACATTCCATAGATAATACATATGTATAGTAACACATGTGCTGTAGTAAAATTTGCAATAGATTTTAGTTCAACTCAAGCCGCAAATACGGAGTGGCATCACTTTTGTTATTTGATTTCATCAATTTTTAAGTTTAAAGACAATTTTTCAAATACAGATTTATTTTAAAACATGTTACATATTATTATTATCAAATGTAAATCTTTTGGGTCGTGCTGGAACATTCTTTCGATGAAGGCCATTAAAATAATTTGAAAATATGCCGCTTACCGCGCATTTTCTTTTTGAGAGGGTGACCAACTAGGAGGTTTTAGTCGCTTTAAAGAATGACGGGAAAGAAGCTGACTGATTCAATCTGCATGTAGCATTTAGTTGTTCTTTTATGATAGAGTCTTTTTAAATCAAGCATTGACAATATATCAAAAGCAAGAAGGTTATGTCATTCAGAGCAATAAATGAAACGAAACTGTTTATTAACATTTCAAAACTCGTCGCTGGTCGGAAACACCGATTATAACCGATTACTTAACTTACTTGCGCCATCATTGTTTCAAGGTCGCTAATATAACACCTGCTTCTTTATCTTATATTTTCTCTTCTTGCTTCTGTTACGTTCAGTTAATTCACCTAGTTGCCAAGAATCACAAATAAGCAAGAAGGAGAAGAAGAAGAATGCTGGGATGATCTGTCATTAGAATTGAAGCATCAAGAAATACAAACCCTCGACATTGTGTTAAATTAACAAGTATTTACTCGATTTATATGAAAATTATTCAGATTGTTTATTCAGATTATTGTAGGTATTGAAATCTACTGCCTGAAGCTTCAGTTTTTAGACGTTCAAGAAAAAAGGCCATGAAATTATGATAGTGCACCGTAATGTCTCAGAGAAGTTAAGTGTAACTGATGTTAATTTTGAAAAGCTTTGCAAAACAAATACGAATGTCGATTTTACGGTCTACGTATGTCCTAAAAGTAGCTGAATTTAAAATATATACAAATTCCAAACGCAATAACATTCAGAAAATACCTCTAAATACTTCAATAGTGTCAGGTACAAAGTGACGAATCATGGATATATGCTCGAGAGACCGGAAATTAAGCAGCAGTTGATTGAATAGGACTTAGTTCCGCCTTACTGCCATCTGAAAAGATTGTCATTAAGGGGACGTTTCTGTTTGGTACGCATAGATATTTATTCAGTGACTACTGAATAAGTACCTTCAGTGTAAAAGGTAAATAACAACAGAGAACGAAATGGCTAAGAATAATCACGTTAAATTTATGTGGAAAGGGCAAAGTCCAAGCTCCAGACAGCTCCAGAACTCTATTGAGGACGCACCATGTATGTGTGTGGGAAGTCGGAGTATGATCTATACAATGGGAAGGCCCTCTTGGTAGGAATCAGACGATGAGTCCATTAAAAGCACATAGTTCTCGAATTTACATGAATGCATACCTGTCGTATGCGGATCCTTCAGTCTTGTTTTCCTGGTCCGTTGGGTTAGATCACTTATGTAATGAAAATTAACCTGCGTAACGCGGAAACGGGATGATATATTTGTGTATAACGGAATATTTTATATGGATAAATCATGGGTGTGGCAATATATGACGAATGGAGCTCTAATCCCCTTCCTGGAATTTTGTTATTTTGGTTTTCAGTGGCATTAGTCCTATGACTTTTTCCGAAATATGGAAGGTTTCAATGAACTACGTTTTTAGGTACTATCTGAGCAAAACGGGAAAGGAGATCAGTGAATTATGTAGAACAACAGATCTGGTCAGATTGCAATTCGCCAGTAACTGAGACACATATGATTTCATGAGCAGTGGACGTTAAAATCAATAGGCAGACATGGCCCTTAATTTTGGCACAAATTAAGTGAGACCGATTAAAAGCACTTCACCGACGCCATTTATTGGTATTGGACATGCAGGAGAAACGTCGCCCCATGTCGGTTCCATGAATTGTGAACATCTATATCGAAGAGCTGGAGAATCACCCTTTATTTTGCCTATTAAATGAAGTTAAGAACGATTAAGCCTACCACTTATAATCTATCTATAACCTATATCATATAACCTAAATTCCTTCAAATGTGTTTCCATAGGAAGCAATTCGTAACAATTTCATCAAAAAACGTCCTAAAGGAGGGGTACAATTAGTGCGCCTTCGGGGAGTTAGTTCAGAATGATAGGCAACCGTTTGTTGTTTGAAAAGTTGACGAAAAATAAGGGAAACTAGCGACCTCTGCCGATTTTCCACCTTGGTTATACAAATCCGTAAAACAAAAATGTATTTTGTTTTATAGATTTTATAGTCAAGATAAATGGTCATACAGCCCGAATTTGGAACCAAATAACATTTTCTATTCCCAGATTAAAGAATGAATCGCGACAATGCTTTGCAACGCCTGCAAAAGCTTTCGAAGCGTTCAAAATGCATGTTTTGGAGGTACTTTCATCGGAGTACCGATAAGAAATTTGCAGTGAGCCTTCCAGCTGGGAACAAAAATTGTCCTATTTAATAAATAGTAGAATCTCCTTAAAACCTTATTTAAATTCGACACTAGGCTTACTAATATGTTGTAGAGTAGGCTAGTCCTTAATTTCAATCTGGTACTGCACGTATACATTTAGCTTAACCAAAATATGATGCTAATGTAGACGTAATACTCTTTTAGATTGGTCGTGCTATTCGCAATTACTATACAATCATACTACTAGTACTATTCGTACCATTCGCAATAAAGACGTCGGAACACAAATATATATTTAGATAATAAAATAATACTTTCTGTTTATCAGTTCAATCATGTTTAACGCCTTCCGACACGTTACGATACATTACATTTCTGCTACGACTCACCGTACGTAAATTAGCGTTATTTATGCATTATTTACGAGGTTGAATTGCAGACCCATCGCCCAGCCCTCCTCCTTACTAAGGGCATAGGAAAGTGTGGAGTGCAAAATCTTAATTACAGCGATACCGGGAATAGAACCCGGGACCTTTGCATGAAAACGTGAGAGCGCAACTTTCAGGTTTGTAAAAATTACATTTTTTAAATAAAAATATCTCTGACCTTACGATCTATCAGAGGTTTTCGGATTAAATCCGGCCAGATTCATTATCATTTTCTGCCAAATTTCGAAATAGATAATTCATAATGAATGTCTGACGCCTTCCAATACCTTATGATACCTTACACTCCTAAGTTACGTACGGTGAAACTTAGCATATGTGTTATTTACGAGGTTGAATTGCAGGCCCATCTCCTAACCTAAGGGCATGGGAAAGTGTGGAGTGCAAATTTTAATTATAGCGTTGCCGGGAATCGAATCTTTCCATGACAACACGAGAGCATAACTTTCAAGTTTGTAAAAATTACATGTTCTAAATTAGGAATATCTCTGATATTACGTATCTATCCGAGGTTTTCGAATAAAATCTGGTCGGAGTCATTATCATTTTCTGTCCAATTTCCAAATCGATATTTCAACATGAATAAATTTCATAGTAATAATGGAAAAAATTCCGAAATATGTAACATTGTCCGAAAATAAATCGTAACTTTTATTAAAATAATAAGTTGGCTGTTTTACTATTATTTATTTCATAAATTATGTTCGAATCTAGCCAAAATTAAATACTAATATTTGGAGCAGTCAAGTACTTTATAAAATGTTAGAACCATTCCCTGTTTCAATTACTCTTCCTAGAGAATAATATTTTAATTGTTCCTCCTAAAACTTCGCCTATGTATATAAAGAGATAGATATCCAACTACTCTAACAATTAGATAAGATAACTAGAAACTTATCTAAATTTTAATTTCGGATTGCAGCGAAGTCCAAATAAGATACTGACAAAACTCAAACATTATAACTGATGAGTTAGTTGCAAGCGCACTAAAGTTAGGAAAATGGAACAAACTTCCAACACGGAGATCCAGTGATAAATTAAAAAAAAAATAACAGTAATATATATATATTTGCCGAGCACCACAACATTGTAAACACATCGTAAGCGCGTTCGTACACTCATCACGCGCCTGAAATTAAGTTGTACGAGGAGTGGCCATAGCGTGCCGGTAGCTCACAACCCTTAAAACGCGCTGGCGCTTATCAGATTGCTTCCGACGCGACACCGCGCCGGCCATTGGGTTGTGGTGGCACGTTGTTTCACCGGCGCGCATTTTTACACGAAAACCACCCTCGCATTCCACGAAATAAAGTTGTGAGTGTCCTCATGATCGATTTGCCCTCCGACGCGCTCTATTTTCGTGCGGGCTGAGAGATGTGCTGCACCCGGAAGTGTATGTGAAGAGTCAATGCGGGAGTTAAATATGTAATAGCGTGGCACGGTTCAGGCAGCAGCCATGCTTGAATTTAATATTTCAGTGCCCTGCCGTTTGGCGCGCATTGTGTGCAATTTTCCAGCCAGGCATCGTGCGCCGCGTGTGCGTCACTCTGTCGTTTTTAAATATCCAGTAACACGGCGCGCGGCGGTGGTGGCGGCGCCGGGCGCACCATCCCGGTGACGGCGGGAATGGGGCAGTTTTAGCACAATCGATTTGTCACGGGCGTAAACTATCGAATAACACACGAGGGAGAAATGTGTCTCGTTGAATGCGTCCTTTTTTAAATTTGTAAAACGCTGGTGGAATTGTTATTGCAGCTGGAAAATCGGTAGTGTTTCCGAGATCTTTTTGTTCGCAAACTGCATTGTAGGAAAAGATATGGAAGTTGTACAACGTAAAGTGTAGAATTGAACTTGTAGATGTTCATAATGGTAGGATAATATCCTTTGGAATGAAAACATTTTAGAAAACTCATTTTAGAAAAGGAAGTGGACATATTTTTGAAAGGTTGATATTGATATTACAACAAACTCCGCTATATTCGTTGATAAAGATGAATTAACGTAATGACTGCCTTGACAATTTTCAGAAATGTCTCTAAAAAAACCAATTAAATCATAAATTCGCAGATAGTTACGAAATAACTCGTATTTTGTAAATTATAAGAGAAGGTAGTCAATTGCTTTTATTGCAAAAATTAATTGCTAATAATTTGCTTAATTAAATTACTAAATAATTGCTTTATTGTAAAAAATAGTTTAAAGTGAAATTTGGATGTAAAGGTAAATCAGACGACAACACTTTTCCGTCATATCAAAGTTTCTCTTAAATACAGATGGGCACTTGGTGTAAGGTGCCAAAAAGCCAAAAAGTGAATTTTTATCAATATTCTCTCCGGTTAATTGAAAAAAAAACGAAATGTCAAGATTCCAGAACGGAATTTAACATTCAGTACATTATATTTTCCACATATGGCAGGATTCATGGCATTTTTAATGATATATCTCTCCAAAGCTGAAAAAATGTGCTGTGAATTACAATAACGTTTTGAAAAAGATACATTTGTATGAAGTTGTGAATGTAATGGACAGTAAAATTAAATTAACGGAAATGTGGATTCTAAAAATAGATTCCAAATCTACTATTGATATCTAATGCCAAAGGAAAAATATAGGTTCAAATTATTTATAGCATAGCATAGAATAGCAAAATATTTCATTTCCATTTGAGATAATACTATTTTAACTCTTGGTGAATTATATATTTGTGTCAATCATTTAAATCATAAAATGCAGTATATATCTGAAAAGCTGACCGAAATATTTTAAGGGGACATATAAACTTCATAGGTGATGACCTACCCCACATATGTGGTCCCTCCCCCCAACTAGACAATTATGTGTGCAGCATCATCTTAAAGAGCATATTCTCGTGAATTTTTTAAGCCCAAATTCAAATTCCTCAGAAAATGATTAACTGGAATTTTCCAGGATGATGTTTATACTCCATAAGAGATAATGTAACAGTAGTACCTTATAAAGAGGTCCCCCGAAACAGACAATACAGTGTATGGTATCGTCTGAAAGAGCACATTTTTGTGAGTAGTTTGAGACTAAAATCAAACTCTTCGAAAAAGAATCATGAAATGAAATAGGGTATATTTTCAGCAAATAAAGGGGTCGTCCCCCATAAAAAAGGGCGAAACCACCAAAATTAAATAAAGTACACTCCAATAACGGATTTACAATAGATAGAATATAGAAAATCTTAAAGATGTGCTTAAAATTCGAAGTTTTGATTAATGCCTCGTTTTTTACCAGAAATTAGAGATTAGAGATCAGATTAATTGTGCGGCGGTCGACATTCGATTCCTCGAGGCGGGCACAACACAGTGTTATTATTTTCCACTATACTAATTAAAAACCAACCACACCAACACTACTTCTTCCAAAATTCAACATTACATTCCACTATACATTCAACTTCAAAAGCATTCAACTTCGCACAATTATGCTGACATTGCGAGAATTACAATCAAAACAATAACATATATCAACAATTTACACAACCAACAAAAATTTTATAAATACTTACATATATAGGAATTGTAAACAACCACAATAAAAAAATGTAAACAGACAAAGCATAAAAATAGAATATATCAAGTTGGAAAGACCCATACAGGTCGATAGATATTAAAATATGTGATATTATTATTATATGTAAAGTGCATTTTTTTAGTATTTATAGATAAATAAGATGTAAACGACAAGTTAAAAAAATATGTTGTGCATGTTTGTGCATATATAAAATTTAAAAAAACGAGAAACGAATCAGGAAATGTATTGTAAACGAAACGATAATATCGTGTAGGATTTATGACTTCAACGTTTTACAAATATAAATTAATTTTGATATTTTTTAATTACATAATTCAACAATTCAACACATTTTCCTTGTTCCACTAAGCTGAAATGTAATAATTATTATTTAGGTTGAAAATATAGTTTGTGTATGGACTGTCTGCAAAATCAACAAATGATGATATTCACATATGCCATTTTTTTCAATTTCAATATTTTCATGAAATGTGTAATTTTTTATATAAACAATTATGAGTATAATATGTAAAATGGATCAAGTAAGAAGGGAGCATATCTTTTATAATTCGTTACGGAGATTTTACGTTTGTAATAAGCTAACTATGTGTCCTCAATCAACTCTGCTGCATTATTTACAAGGAGAGAGAGAGAGAGAGCTCTAGGAGAGAGGCTCTCACCGATATGAGTAGGTGCATAGTATAAAACTAGAATCTAATTGTACTAACGCAAGATGATGCAACTTTCAAACGATGGCCCTAAAATGGGCTTTGATTAAATTATATATTCCTTATCGTTCTGTGCCTAGAAAGTACTTACGGTACCAGTTGTTCTTCGCGTAACACATTTGTTAGGAGTGTGTGTTATTTTATGTTTTCTCACATTACATACCAAGAAATTATACATATTTATTTCTGATGAAACTTCCAATTATATCCAGGCTTGTACAAGGGCTTGCATGATGGAAAACACTACAAACTGCGCTAAGCTAACTAATAACTTAGCGTTCAATACTAAGGAATATAAGAATATCCTATTTGCGAAGGCCTTTGTAAGGACAACACCAGTGAGTTTCATCCTTTCGCTTTAATATAATTAGTTTCTAGTCTTTTACTATCTACCTGCCAAATTTTGTTCAAATCGATGAGAGATCAGCCGGGTTCCCTCCTTTGTAGGGGATAGCGCCTTGGAGTGTCACTTCGGAGGTTTAGGTTCGAGGTCTCGACGGGCACCACACATGCACACACATTGCAAAATTTTGACTTCAACACATCACTCAACATCAAATATTCAACTTATCACATACTGACATATATAACTCACTACCAGACCTTCAGTTAATAACAAGATACATCAAACAAAACACATTAATAAAAAAAGATAAATTTAATTAATAAAATTTATTTAATAAAAAATTTATTTAATAAAATTAATAAAAAAAAAAGAATATGAAATAGAATTCAAATTTGCTCCTTTTCTTTTTAATAATTTCAAAATTTGGGGGTATACCCAAAATTTGAAATTATTAAAAATGTGACGCAAGAATAGAAAAGATAGAGTCACTGAAGTATAAGGAAAATTTTTAAATTTTTATTAAGCTGAACCGCTGTCTAAGTAAAATACCTCATTGTTAGTTATTTTTTTAACTAGAATGCACTGAATGCTATTTAAATTCCGAATTCACGTAGCATAAGGTAGTTATTCTAGGCGTGTATTCAGTCAGACAGTTA
>JAODAC010017926.1:0-20602 GCA_027575185.1 Mimaenictus wilsoni | reverse complement strand
CTACAGTGAGAGCGGAACTTCAAATGGAACTTCTAACAACAAGCAAGGTAAGGTGCTTAGGGCCCATATTTGTGCTGTACCTTGAACTCTTAATAAAGGCACCATATGCTGACAACGCGAAGGACACATAGGTAAGTGAATAGCCGGTATGCGAATGAACAAACGAAGAATGTAGAATATAGAGTTGAAAATCAGGTCATTTGAATAAAGTAAAGCAAATAGATACAGTCTGGGACTATGTATCCGAAGATATCACCTATGTGTGCCCAATGATTCACGAAAACCATGAGTTGCATGAAAGTAATGTAAAGTTAAAAAGAATTGAAAATAAAAGAAACATGAAAGTAATGTAAAGTTAGAAAAGAACATGAAGGTACTGTAGAATTACAACAAATTGAGGTAAAGAAATTGAGAAAGAAATTGAGGTAAAGAAAGATAAAATTAATGTAAAAAGGAAAAAATCACTTAAAACAAGTAATTAGAAATTGTATGTAATGTAATGTAATAACAAATTGTGTAAGGCAAAGAAAGAATGAATGTAATAATGAATTGAAGAAATATAAGGTAATAAGAAGGTAATAATGTTTTGAAATATAGTAAAGGAATGTGGAGAACTAATATGATGTAATACAAATTTGGAAAACGAAATTGATTTAAAAATTAAAAAAGGTGATAACATACTTTTCCTTCTATGATATGATAAGAAAATAACTGCAAGACGTAATGCGAAGTAGTAAACTCATGCATGTTTCTCTAACAAAAGGATGAAAAATTGACACAAGCACGAAAAGAACATTTAAAAAATATATAAACAACCACACACACTTGCACATATCACCTGATTTTGAGTAAAGGCTACACCACATCGAGGACATCAGACCATCAAAGAACAGAAAAGAGTATTTAACAACAACGAGATCCATGGTCAACAGTTATCCACGAGAAGAAAACATCGAGTTCAGATAGACACCAGTTAATACTGTCACCCTGTACGAGAGAAAGCAGAATCCTGAAGGACTAGAAAGAGTCGTCCATTCAACGATGCTGAGATAAGAGAACACCATTCCTTATGCAAAGATAGTCCACGTCTTTGTCAACAAACAATCCAGGCATCTTCACACCGAAAGTAATGGAAGACAATATAGTAACGTAACGTCATGGTATCACCAACTCCTGGAATAAATATAGATCAACACCACAACGTTGTTGTATTATAAACCGGATGATTCGATTTACGAATTTTAAAAAGTGTCGATCCAAATGCCAACACTTGAAGATTGATGGAAACCGATACCAATAAGCCATGACAGCTGAGTTACCTATGATAGCTGAGTTATCAAGCTACCATCAGCCACTATCAGTCAATAAGGGATAACATCGAGAGAATGAGTTACATGTAACCAATTGAATTCAATGCAACCAGTGAACCGATGACCACCAGCAATGACAACCAATTCCAATCTACGATGGCATCATACCTGACCATGCCAACAAAAGACAACGTAAGCAGATCAACGCAGCATCCGACTTCGAAAGAAACAAGAGGTAGCGTACCAAACTCCAATCAAACAACACACACACACATACACTAAATCACACATGCACGTTATCGTAGGAATAGTTATGCGTTCTACATGTCTCTAGTATGTAAGGGTAAACCTTCCAAATATTTTTTTGCAATCGCTTGGGGCAGCGATTTCGCAGGCGAGGAGGTAATGTCGCGAATGCGAAAAGCTGATTAAGAAATTCATATTAAATAACAGGAAAACCACTTCTGGAAAGTTTGGTCCAAAGCCATGTTTTGTGTAGATTAGATGTAAATTTCGGAAACCGAAATAATTTTAGGAGGCGTTTTCATTACAAATGTATTGATCGAATTATAAATTGTCGATTTGATGGTATATTATTGCATGATATAAAGAATTTAATGATTGAATTTCCTTATTTACAAAATAACCAACGCTGCACCAGAGACGAATCGGTCGTTCAGAGTACGATTACCAGCATAATTGGTGGTTGTGATTAACAGATGGCCTCAGTGTAGGGGCATGTCAAAAAGTATCGAAAATGACTAATTCGATACTATTGATAAGTATCGAAAATTAATGTATCGGTAAAAGTTGATAAGTATCAACACGTGGTATCGATACCGATACTTTTTGACAGCCCCAGTACATACCTTAGACTTGAATACATATTTATACTTTTTAGAGGATAATGCGTCGACCCGCTTTAACAGGCATTGTTTTAGGCCTATTCTACACCAAATTTTATTCCAGTCGGAGGTGCCGCGGGGTGAGCTACCCCGTGTAAGAATTATGCTATTATCAAAGTACATTGTCGCTGAACAACTTTATTTCTTTCGATTCCTTTAGACAACTACACAAACTAAAATGTACGAACACACATACCAACAAAGCTATCTATTCATCAATTATGTTAGGTTAAAGGACATCAGGACATCAGCTTCCCGCTCATTGAAAAACACAGCTTTCTTCACGGAACTATAGGGTGATGAAACTTTTAGAATACTTTTCTTAGGTGTTGGCATGGCAAGGTCACCACTACTGCTGCGCACTTGTTGTGATGCTTTCATCATTGCCAAGCCGGGAGATCTAAACACATTTTTGCGACTCGCGGAGTGCAAGACTGTCTTCAACAACGACGAGGTACTTTCACGATGTGGAGTGCGTCGAGGGGAAGCTCGTGGTTCTACTGGCTTCTTCACCGGCGACTTGATGCTGAAAAACCCTCCATTAAACTCTGCAGCGTCCGTGCCGGCGCTGAAACACGTCTGATTACGGTTGGCTCGAGCTGCTTTGATTGCATCACGAATGCGCGAATTCGCGATTGTTGTTTTCTTCGCGCCTCGTTGTGGTAGTTTACGACGTGGCTTCGGGAAGATATCGCTATGCTGCCCTGCAGTTTTGACCGGTAATACCTCCAGCCATTGATTGTCTCTGAGTTTGTTCAGGTTCTCGAATCGTTGATCCAGGTTAGAGACTTGAATCATCACAGTGTCCCAAAAGCCATGCAGATCTGTGCATGTTACCGACAGGCCGTCGGTAGAGTGGACCGATTTGTCTATCAGCGCCCGAAATTGCAACATCTTCTTCGAAATGAGGAGATTCGATTGGCCGACGGGGACGTTTATCATATTGCACGCCTCTTCGGGTAGGTTTTCGGAGACCTATAAGTCATGAAAAAAAAAATGTCGGCTAACTGAACTCTTGTATATTTATTAATCCCGGACTTTTCATTATATATCGTCACGTTTATTGAGTTTCTCAGCTGTATACGCTCTAATCCCATAATTTTGATGAGAGACGAAGAACCAAAAAGTTTTCCCTTATATTGAGATTAGTGTGGGAAGTTTACTCAAACGCATAGAAGTGAAGGTATTACCATAAATGTAACTAACCTTATACTCCTCCCATTTTTCACACAATCCTTGAATCCTTGCAATCTCATCATCCAAAATTTTGTAAAAATAAGCCACAGCTGCTTTGACGCTAGTCGATTCGGGTGAAGTTACGCATTCTCCACCCTTTGACGCCCTGGATTTATACTCAGATCGTGCAGATTTCTTACCGCGTGACATGGTAACAAACGGACTGACATACACTGGTACGTCTTCCGTTTTGTCTGGAGTTTTCAACACGTTCACCGATGGTTCATCCAGCGTTGAATCTAGATTATTACATGGATAGACGATGGAACGAGAACAATTTCTAAAACAGAGCATTAATTAAATTGCAAAGTTCAACACAATTTAGATTACAAACTCACTCATCTGGTGTTTTGAAGGCGTTATCATCCTCGCAATCTTTATCAAAATTGGTATTACTCAGACCCTTTCTGGGCGTCCTTCCAGTTGATTTCCGACTTTTCACCTTCGGCGTTCTGCTCGGCGTCTTTGGGGTTTTAGACGATGTCTTGAAACATGTTGGCTTGGTTGTTGATTTTTCTTCCACGTTTTCTTCCAAACATTGCTCTGTGGTCTCAACAATCGACGCATGATTTGATTCAGACAACGTTCGCTGTGATTTCCGCCTTGGCGTTTTCTCCGACGATATTTTGTTTTCTGATTTAGGTATAGCATCATCCGCTTGGATATTTTCTTTATTCTTTAGTAAAACATTCTCAATATCAGTGACATTTTCTGGAATTTCTTCAATATTAGAACACGTTAACAGTTTTCTAAAAGCAGTCTTTTGAGATTTTTCTTTTTGGATTTCCAGATCAGGCTCCGTCTTTTTGCCTTCAACTTTCGTTGCACATTTAACTCCGTTTGTTTTTGCTGATTTTAGTTCATTTCCGTTTGTTTTGTAGTGATTTTCTTGAAATTTGGACCGCCTCGTGACTCGTGGAGGCATATCGACTTTTGGTTTCGTGTCCTTAAGCTTTATTTTTGTTGTAGATTTTTCGTTCTTCTGATTTTGATCTGATAAACTTCTTTCGCGTTGTCCTGAAAAGTTGAATTTCCTTCTTAGCGGCAAGGTTAGTTTATCGTTGATCATCTCATCCTAGGCAAATTAAACATGGGATATTAATATATTGCTAATAAGAAACAAGCAATATTTCGGCCGATGAAATATATAATGTAAATTGATATTGAGATGTATTTTAACAGTTAAAAGCATTGCTGTAATGGTTTTGCATATTAAATGATAAGGTATATCGGTTCAGAGGATCCACGTAACTGCAAAATGAGGGACTAAAATGTGAAATTCAAACTTTGTTCTAAAATATTTTTTAATCTACACGTTATAGAATGTCCAATGTTCTTTGATCAGATCGATTCCTCATTAAATTTAGTTTGTTTTGATATACACATTAACGTCTAAATGTTGGATAATTATTGGGAGATATATCGTGTAAAAATCGTTTAAAAAAATGCCGAGTATTACGTTTTTTTATCTCTTTTTTATATTTCCTGTATTGTTAGGATTATAAATCAAACTGAATTGGTTCAGCGTGAAAATATCTTCAAACTCCTGGGTCAGTTTTTCATTTATTTACTTAGAATCGATAGTATAACTCAAAAAAGTTCAGTCTAATAACGGCGACGATTTCACAGACACAAAAATGACTTGAAATTACTTCTTCTAAAATGTCACTTTTATTAATATTTCCTTCGTCCAATATATACAAATCACATACCATTCGACTCAGAATGGAATTTGCCAGTTTCCTGCAACAGGAAATAAAAATTTTTGATAACATGTTTAGAAATTATGTTATGTATCATTAAAGTTTACTCTAATAACGTCAACCTTGCCGATCTCAAAAATGACTTGTCCTAAACATTCTATTATTATTCAAATTTCTTCAACAATATATAAAATTTCCTCTAGAGAATTAATCGAAATGGCTGTTTCCCGAGTTAGTGACAAATTTAATTCTGAATAGATTAATATATTATTTGTATACAGAAATGTGGCAAATGTAAATAAAAGTGTGATCTATTGAACTTTTATCACTTCTAACATCGGTTCTAAGTAATGGAATGAAACACTGTCTCAGGATTTTAAAGCAATTTTCCCGCTGAATCGATTGGTGGATGACTTATAATCCATAATACTAACAATACGGAAAATTAAAAACGTAAAACTCGAGATTGGGGGGGGATTATTATTTGTAATAATCGGGGTATGCTGGACTTATTAACTAACATTATAGAGCATACTACCATTTAAAAAACATACCTTCTCTGTTGGAACTAGTGCCTTCGTAGTTTTCCTGGAACCTTTGATTTCTTTCGCATCCCATTTCTGGGCGTTGTGAAAGACAATGGGCTCCATATTCGCTGGCGCTTTGAATTTGTGATTGTGATTCACCAGTGCAGGCAGAGAGAATGCGATTGATTGATCGTTATGCACAGCCGATTTGAAGATCGGCTTCTGCTTCGCTTTCTCGGTTGCTACTCTTTTGGCGCGTATTTCGCGCCATTTCGCCAGCTTTGCCATGCGGTCCAGCTGAGCGTTCGCTGCAGCGTCACGAGGAGTCAATCGCCCCTCGGGAACCGCTGGTGTCACACTTTGAGTCATCGTCGATTGAATATTTGGTTTGAACAAAGACGGAGGCTCCGGTAATACCATTCAGTTGGTGCTACGAAAGTTTGAAAGGTTCATAATACACTTCAGGTGGAATCACACACAATTCACCCTGCACATCTCACGAACGAATATGAAATGGCGGTTATTACGCGTCGCGTGACCGATCGGTCGCTTTAAATTTACGATAGTAACCGAAATAATTCGACTGCGATCGATTATATTTCAGTATTACCAACTATTCCAAAATAAATTTCCCCAATCTATATTTTTACGCTCATAAAACTGGTTTGAGATATCTCTATAATAAGCTAGAAAATTCAGATAACCTCATAAGAAGTAATAAAATTAGTTTGGAATATTTAATACTGAATTTAATATTACAACCGCATAAATAAAAGTTAAGAATTTCTAGGGAATTTTGTTACTATAAGTTGGCTACGATGACGAACATGACCTTGAATATTCAACTAGTTCAAACGAATGTTTTGATGGTACGTGTTAGTTTGTTCACTTGATTTTTTAGTTGATTAAAGTTCTAAACATCTCGATAGCTTTGTCTATATGCTTAATTATTGACCTAGTGTTCTGTGCAGTGCCTCACATTTTATTGGTTTTATATTGGAAGGATATATTTTAATAAGAAATCTTGAATAGAGTTTTAGGTTAAGTACTATGCTAAACTAGGTAAGCATTTTCACAGTTGAAGATTTTATTTAGACTTCGGCTTAATTTAAATTAATGTAAATTGTGTCAGAACAAAAATAATAATATGTTATATGTTTGTAGATATTGTCTTGGTTCGAGGTGAAAACGTGGTTCCAGATACTGATGTAAGAACACATGAAGAATTCATTTAAATTCGATATGGACGTGGATCAATTATTGAACGTCTATTGACGAGTGTCACACTCGCGACTCGCTTCTGTTCTGTCAAAACACGTGCCTAGAAACGGCCAGTTAAATATGACCGTAAGGCATATTTGACGTACCATTTTTTTTGGCAAATTGAACACAGAAGTCTCAATCAAAATTTCTTGCAGGATCTCACACAAAACTATGTAAATTTTAGTGTCGCGAGGGATATCTGTGTTCTGGAACCCCGAGCACCATGAAGGCGAACCAAGGTAAGTCAGTTGCGCGCAATGAGCGCACGCAGTCGACGCCATCATCGTCATTGTCGGCGAAGGCGCTCGAATATTATCGTATGTACGCAACCAACGAGGAGCTGCCGAAGTATTTCAGCGGCGAGTACGATCTGCCGCAATTGGAGGTTGCTGCGCGGGGCCGTGGTACAACAGCGTTGTCACCAGCACAACCACCTGCGATACCTGAGATCGTCGTCGACGAGGTGTGTGCATCGCCAACGAGCAGCGTCGTTTCCAAGGAGGGACGCAAGCAACTGGAATGGGATAGTGGCGCCGACATCGGCTACGTCAACTGCGAGGCGAGTTTGAAACAGAAGAGCGCCTCGATGCCGATACTTGATGAAGTGATTGTCTCGCGGCACTGTAAACAACATCAACATTCACTGCCCCCGCCGTTAATTCTTTCGGACGATTTACAGTCATCAACCAGCGGTGAACGAGATGGTAACTTTCCACCAGTTGGCATGCAAGATGCCAAAACGCACCACCACCAGGTCATGAATTTCCTGCGACGAAAGGTTGGACTACCTGCCGCCGAATCAACACCACAGTTACAGGAAATACGAAAATGTGGAAGCGATCCGGCGATTTACTCACAAACGCCCAAAATACCATCTAAATCTGAAAGCAAACCAAATCAACAAAGCGGTGAACCTCGTGTGTTAAATACGGCTAGCTTTAATTATGAAGTGACGCCAACTAATGCCAAAGTAGATATGTCTGATAGTTCAACCTTTGTTTCACAGAAAAATGATAGAAACACAACACTACCAAACAAAACACGTTACTTTGCTAAATATCGCTCAGCAAAGTTACAAAATCTTCAAATTGCACCACCTGTTAGTTTGGAATGCTTGAGTTTTGTCAAAACGGAAGACTGCCAAACTCAAACAACTCAAAATGTTATAAAGGATTCTATTAACATTCACGAGGAAAAACGTCGACATTCCATAGGAATACAAACTTCTCGACGGTTATCTAAACAAGAGATTATCTATCTTTTTCATGCAGGTTCGCAAATAAAATTTGACAAGTCTTCGTCATCGGGGACGGCAACATTACAAAGTAACACAATGGAAGATAAAATATTTTCTCATTGCAATAGTTTCGAGTACGTACCTGGCTCTGCAGACTTTGAAGAGACTGCAGCCGTTTTAGAAGGTCATAAATCATCAACTACTCAGTCTGTGGTGTCTCTACCGAATGACAAACCTTCGGGTATGTCAACTTTGTCTCAGGAGGAGGTAGCCAGTAATGTAGACAAGTCAACAAGTCTCCCTAGTCATGACGACTTGGCAAGATCTTTAAAAATAATGAAAAAGCTTGTTAAATCTGATAAATATGACGATGCTTTTAAGCAGAAATATTTGCGTAAAATTGCACAGAAGTTGATTTCATCTCCCCTTTGTCGAGAAGGCGAGTTCGTGGAAAGTGGGACAAATTCATCGAGTACAAGGATCGTACAAAGCGATAGTGATAAGATGTTGGAGAATAATCCGAATTTACAGAATGACCCAAAGTCCTCCGGTGTCAGTTGGAAGGATAGTCTTACACTATCGGAGCAATTGTATTCCAGCTTGGAGAATAAAAATGATATGAGCACGGATAGTACGAACGAATGCTTGGTTAGCTTTGCGAAACGAGAGCGTGATAATCAGTTGAGTTGGATCAACGGAGAAATAGAACATTTGGCGAAGCTTAAGGCGCTTCTTGAGAGTAAAAAGCAGCGATCAACGAAGTCGACTGTCTCTGTACCGACCATAGATATCAACAATATGGCGGATTATAAGAAGAGCACATCGGTTTATATGATTACGACTGAGAAACACAATGGACATGCTTGTGATAAAAATTGCGGAACCAAAACTGTGCAAAACTCATCCGGAGAGATAGATTTTCATGTGCATAATAGTCTAGGTGTCCGCGATTATAAGTTTAAAGAGATAGTTACGAAAATCACACCCCGAGATGATAGTGCAGCGATTTTCTCGGTGCCACAAGCTAAAAGTGATTGCATTGAATGCGATAAAAGTGCATCGCGTGTGCGGTCGTCGAAAGAGTGCGTGCAAAAATGTAATGACGATGATTCTGTTTCAGAGCGTAGACCGGGTACGCCCTGCAGACATCCATCGGGGTCGTGTGGTGAAAAGTCCTACCAGTCTGGCGGCAATCGACGAGCGCGCGACAAACTCGCCACGTTGCCTACGCTGCACGCGACCGAATCGCGATCACGCAGCCGCACGCCATCGTCGAAAAGCACCTCTATCACCGAGGAGACGTCCGCCTATATGATGCGCCGCCGCCACCACCGCCCCTCAATGCAGTGCGGCCGCCGCGCTTCCGGCAAGCGTCGCAAGTCGGACGTCGCCGACAAGAACATGACACCATCAAAGGCAACAGCGGTGGCGGTCGTCGTGGAGACGGACACCGATTCCTCGCACTACGAATCACTGCCTAAATACCATAATCACTCGGCCGGCGGCAACGTGTCCCGCTCGATGGAATCTGCGCAGCAAAAGGCGTCGGCGAACTCGACGTTCTTCAATCGCCCCGAATTATATACTACCGAGGCACATGCATATGGCGGCGGATCGAAGAAGGAGACGTATATGAACTACAAGGCAACCAAGCACAAGGATGCTGGCGATAAGGCGACGGCGTTGCGGAATGCGGTAGCGAGCAACGTGCGGCCACTGGCGCCGGTGAAGGACTCGCGCAGCCGGCGGCGCAGTAACGCCGACAAGCATCAACGCAGTCCTACCGAAGCTGTGCGCACGTGGACGAGCGACGCGGAGCCGCAGAGCATCTCTGACGATGACTCGAAGCATTATCGGATGCAGCGGCGCCGCGGTGGCGAACCGTCATCGCCAACAATTGTAGACGCATCTCGTACGAAGAAGAATGTCAAGCGTAAACCATCGGTGCAGCAGCCGCAGCATCAGCATCTTGCGATGGCGGGACCCTCGGCGCATATCGGTGATATTAAGGAAGTGACTGCGACCCGTGTGCGAAGGTCCGACATGAATGACCTAAAGCGCGCTACGGCGGCGGTCGACTCGAAGACTGACACCGACCAGCATAACAGCTTCGAACGCTGCACGAATACAGAGGGGCCATGGATCGACGACGACGAATACGACGACACCGTATTCTTTTGCAACAAGCAAACCGCTGATGGTGTGACAATCTATGGTGACGACGCCTCCTGTAAGCCCTCCAAGACTGGTACGGTCTCGTTACAGACTATCCATGCGCCGCAGTTTTACGAGAAGAAGTCGGTTGACTCGAAAGACATCCAGGTGAACACCGACGTACCTCTGATGAAACAGATGTGCGTCGGCGACGATATCAAGCACTCAGCGAAGGAGACCGCAAGCCAAATTCCACACAATGCGCCAGGCGTCGGCCCGAAGTCGGGGCTGAGTCTTACGCCCGCGGCAGTCGTCACGTACATGCCTCATTCCGATACTGGCGCGGACAACAGTGATGTGCGTCCGTTCAAAATGGTGAAAGATATGTCAAAAATTAATCTGAATTCGGCCGTAATAATAAGTAGTATTGTGACGTCCAGTGTGAGCAATCCCGATGATAATATTCGTCGTCTTGTATTAGAAATGCCGCTAAATGATCCCAAGGACAAGGACGGAAAAGGTAACTAACATAAGATTACTACACCCCGATCTTTGACGTTTTCAAATTTCAACATTATGCTTATAGTTTGCAGACTCATGAAACGATGCGACAAGAAGAAGGATGTAACGAACAAAGATAGTAGTATATTGATGTCTTGCAGCTGTGGATTACATAGTTCATCGTCGCATGTTACCACCACAGTGGGAACTACCAGTGACATGATGTGTTCGTGCTGTGGAAAATGTGTTATTAGCAGTGAGTCTTCTATAACAATAGGTAAGATCACTTGTTACTTTTGGATAGTTTCTGGATTGCTATAATTCCTGGTTTAAAGCAACACTACTAAGGCACATCTGTACGAGTTACCAGTATCTCTGCCAAATAATGACACAGTTGATCTGATTGTTATATACATACTAGCTTTTGACTAATTCCATCCTTCCGAACTATAATATCAATGATATTGCTGAAATCAGATATATCAAAATTAGCGACGAGAGTCAACCAGTTTTATGCATTCACTAAACGCGCACTAAAAGAAACCTCATTTCGATTTTCTGGAATAGTTTCTCTGGTATAATAACCCACAACTGCAAAATTCATACGTTTACAGTGTAATATTTTCGGGTTAAAAGCGACATTTTTGTCGTTTTTTTTTTGATATTTTGTTGTTGCTGTTGTAAAAATTATAAAAGTAGCTTGAATATGACTTCGGGTGTTCAAATAATGTATTCCCATTCAAATTAGAAAAAAGTAAATATATGAATTTTCAAAAATCAATTGAAGTCATAAATCGCTACAGTAGAATTTTCTCATCGTGTCAATAAAATTGAAAAATAATATTGTGAGGAAAACGCGTTTTAAATTTTCCAAGACTATATATTCATACCTCTGTATAACTTAAGATATCCCCTTGAAATTACAATATTCCTCAATAGTTTAGCAATTTACTGAAATTATTTCCACCTTAATTTGAAATTCAGTTCGATTCAGCAATTCGTCATATTCATCATATTCATCATTTTTGTATCAGACAAGAGAAAATGAATTGTCTTAAGATATCCACTTAAAATTTGCCGAGAGTATTCTTCAATAGTTTAGCAATTGACTGGAATTCTTTCCAACTTAATGGGAAATTCAGCTTAGATTTAATAATGGATCCATTAATTTGCATAATTTAGTGACATTTCAGGGATAGCTGGTCATTCTAGTTATCTGTTCATTTGGTGTATATAAAGCATTCTAGTATATAATTAGATTCTAACATTTAATGTATCATTTACTGTTTATTATTATTTACTAGTTTTGTTTGGCATGTTCAGACATATAAACTTCAGACATGTATAGTGGACAGTAGTGTCCTATTTACAGATAGAATATTGTGTTAAAATTTCAATAGTTTATACGTATTATAAGGGAGGCCTAAAATTTATTAATTCAAAACTCTTTATTCTTCAATGAATCAATATTCGTCATATTTATTACATTGGTTAGTTGTAACAATGTTCTTGATGACCACGGATTAGGTTAAAATAAATTATTTAAGTTTTTTGTATGAGACAAAGGAAATGAATTAAAATACACACTTCTTTCTACTTTCATCAGCTTTTATAAATGATTTTTGCTTGCTTCTATATTAAAATTACTGCCACAATAATCGGAATCGCATTTAATTGATAAACTATTCAACCAATTGATAAATAATTCAAGAAAAAAAACAAGTCAATATCTGTAATATTTGTGAAATTATAGGCCATAAATTGGAGATGTGAATATAAAGTATTCTATCACTACAAAATTTTAAACGCGAAAAAATGTTGCTAGAACATCATTTTTTCGATTTTGCGTACACTACTGAGAAAATTCTACTGATCCCGTTTGGCTGAATCATGGTTTATTTTATAGGTATTTAAATTGTCTAAAACATGATTGATTATATAAATATATGTTTTTCGCTTGCTTTGTAGAATTTTGCGTGAAAAATTAACTATAGATTTAAAACTGTTGAAGTAGCATTTTCCTAGTCCTGAATATGGAGGAGAGTTGGGCGATGGGCCTGCAACTCAACCCCGTAAAACAGATATACTCATTCATATACTGTGAGATCCGATCAGGCGGAGTGAAAGCTAACGTGTTCAGAAACGCTATACAACATGTTTATCGGTACAAAAAACAAACAATTTTATTTGTGATAGATGTAATTGACGCAAGTTTTATAATCTTCACAACAACTTTCTGGTATTTCGTTTTCGATCAATGTTAACCACGTTGGGGTATTCTTTCTTCTTCTGCTTCTTGTTTAGGCATTTTACCTGTTCCTGCATCAGTGAGGGTTTAAGTGTCTCTTACGTGGTCATCCCAGGTATCTTTTTCCACATGTCAATTTATCTCGGGCTATTCAGAATATTCTTGTTCTATTCGAGTTTTCGGTTCTTGCACAATGTCTTCTATGTTATTGCAAGCTCTTCGGATATCTTCATTATTTATCCGGTCTTGAAGAGTTTTGCCCTCTATGTGTCTCAGTATGTTCTGAGTAATATCTGGGTAGTTGTCGTGTCTGCATGTGATTCGGCCGAGTACGTCAGGATGGGTCTAACTACTGCCTTATATATGTTCACTATAGCTTCTGTTCTTACGTGCTTATTACTCCATATCGTATTTCTTAGGCATCCTGCTACTCTCAGTCCCTTTTCGACTTGTGCTGCTACTTCCTTATCCACTCCTACGTAGCTTGAGATGTTTATGCCCAAATATCGGAATTCGATCACTTGTTGGATGATTTGTCTATGGTGTGTCACCAGTTATTGACATGTTCGACTCATGTTTGTTCTGGTTTGTGACCTGGTATTGATGTTTGATGTATTTTATCCAGGTGCCTTTATCTATACCTGTGGCTTTTGAAAGTTCCCTTAGCTCTTGTGTTTAGTTTCTGATCGTTTTCCATATTATCTTCTGGGTTCCGTAGAAGTCGTGCTCCAGCTGCTTTGAAAAAATTCTCCAGTGTTCGAGTTTTGTCTTTCGCACTAGTTCATGAGTCTCCTCGGATTTATTTATACATGTCGTATGATTTCTGTTTTTTGTGAGAGATATTGTATGTATACCTGTTTTTTCTCCTTGCATTTTGCTTTGATTTCCTCTGTAAAGCATGGATTTCTTTTAGCGAATTGGTTCGCTCTCCTGATCGGTTTTCTGCCTAGGACTTCTTCGGTGGCCTGTTGTATGTTCACTTTGAGCTTTGTCCATGCTGTATTAGTGTTGTCCTGATCTTGAATCTTGTTGGCAACTTTGATTTTCAATTTGCTGGCATATAGTTCTCTTGTAGTCTGGTCGTATTCCAAGCTGAGTAACTTAATAAACGAAGTTACTACATTAATATAGCATCAATTTTATATGTAAATATCGATTTCTTAATGTGAAAAAATTACACTGTGTTTATGAATTACGCTTTACATTGCTATAAATATTTCAAAGCGTTTTAATTATATATACCTAAGAAAATAATCTCCGTTAGAATCAGATTTAACATCCATTTGGCAAGAAATATAATCAAATTGACTAAATATATTGTTCTTACATTTTCCTTACACGTAGTTGGTTACTTGTAAGTGTTGCTTGTTTCACATTTATGACATAAACATTTATATGGTGATAATTGCAGGAGAGAACACGATGGCGGCCCAGCCAGGGGCGTTCTGCTGGCCTTGCTACTACAACGCGGCGAACAGGACCGGGGAGTGGCCGCCACAAGCGCTCCCCGTACCGTTGATGCCAGGCGTGAACGGCACCGGCGTACCGCCAGAACCTCCGAACTACTACCCGCCGTCGATGTATGTGCCACCGGTGCCGATGGTTGAAGATAACGCGCTTGAGAAGATACGCGACACGCTGCGCCAGCTCGCCGAGATCGACAACGAAGAGGAGGTGGCCGGCTGCGGTGGTGGTAGCACCGCCGGCGCTAGCCGCAAGGAACGCCTCGTCTGCACCGCATGTAACAAAAAGATCAAGCACGGTGGCGGTAGCTTTCGCGAGACATCGCAGCAGAAGAAGGCGGCGGTCGCATACGTGCTTAAGTTCGAACAAACCGGCGACGGACGAGTCGCAGACGACGACAAGTCGGAACCGCCGTCGCTGCAGGAGATTTGCGTTAAATTGCCACCGGGCACTAAGCCGAAATTAGCGTGTGGCAGCGGCGGCGGTGGCAGCGGCGGCCGCAATAGGAAGCGTACCAGCCACAAGGATGACGTCGCTGGCGGCGCTCGCAATCTGCAGGTAAAATACCTGATTTGATGAAGTAATATTTCCTTTGTTTTTTGTTACAAATTACGAGGTGGAAAAATATGTCATGCAACAAAATGTGCGGCGCGCCAGGCTGGCGTTTGTGTTTTACTGCGTTCCTGCGCGTGTGCATTCTTTGGATGCGTGAGAGCCGCGCCGCGCGCAGGCGCAGTAGTGCCAGCGCCGGCCGGGTGGCGTGCATGATGAGGCTGACTGGGGTTGTGTGCATTGGTGTGTGTTTACTTAGGCGGTTCGCTCTTCTCTTTCAAGGAATATCTATCGTTAAATCGTCCTGATTTCCTCGAGTCTGCGGAGAGTCGTCGGCGTTTTCTTGTCGAAATGGCGTATATGCGTGATCAGCGGTGCCGTCGGTATAAAGACCTGCTAGACATGCCAGATGGTGATCAAGGGTCAAGACTCAATCCTAAATCATTACAAAGTAAGTACATATATTACTATTCTCTCAGTATTGCCTTAAGAATATTCATCTTACTCTAAATATGATTTATTCAAATCATTCTAAAAGTGTAATTAGTAACCAAGAACGCATATCTTTAATTCCAATCGTTGTTTCTTTTTTGTCATCCCGGTGTATATGTGTATTCACAGATAGATGGGGTTTGCATTTGGTATACACTCAGCCCTCTTATATCGAAACCGCGATATAAGAAACTCGGATGATCCGAGTTGTATGTTGTGGCAACCGGCGTTATAAAAGACCAATAATACTTTAAAGTACAATTTTTCCATCGTATAGTTTTCCACTGCCGAAATAAAATAATTAATAATCCAGGCTTTCTCATTAGATCGCCAGAACACAGGCAGAGTCTTTTTAATATTTTTCATTATATGGAAAGTTGAAGAACGATTTATTATCTTTGGTTTTATCATCAGGCTCCATGATAGAGCCTGATAGAGCATCGTAAAGAGTTGCTGATAAACGGAAGTTCTTCTCAGGAGTTCCGTTCAGCGTTATATGGAAACCGCGTTCTCAGAGTACCGCGTTATAGGAGGGTTGAATGTGTATCATATATTGGTGAATGAAATTAATTACAACAAATACTTATCTTCACACTTCTATTACACTTTCGAAAGTTCATATTATATTAAAAGACTTGTTTATAAAGTACCACTCGTGCCGGCGTATTTCATACTGCCTTAGAATATCAAATCTAATCCCATAGTCATGCGAATCCCATAATCAACCGAAACTAATACTTACCAAAGCCTGCCTTTAAAAACGGTTTCAACAATTTAGGGTTATATTTATTACTAGTTTTTGGCGTTTTGCTTGCGTTTGAGTAAAACGTTATACAAATTTACAATTTATTATAAACGGGATAAAGTTTATTGGTGGCAGCAAGGGTTTTCAAGTGTCTATAAGCATATACTTTATGGTATCGATACTTTACAAACTTCGATAATTTATCAAAGAAAAGTATCGAAGTATTTTCAAATATTTTTTACTCGTAGTAATCTTCCATAATATTTGTTTCTGATTATAATGTATTATAATATTTCTGATGTTACAACATGGGAGTTACATTTATGAATTAAACATATCGCGGTAATTCATAAATACGGAAACTGATTGAGTAAATTAAGAAATCGATTTCGATGTATAGAAACTTTTATCCACACTAACGTTTTTTAAACGCATATTTTTGCTGATTTGAAAATTTTCGTTATGCGAACAGATTTCCGCCTGCTTTTTATATAAACACATACACTGAAATCAATAACTAGTGGAACATTCCATTCCGTAATATTGCCATGTATTTATGGGAATGTAATTAAATAGTAATTATAGTTATAGTAAATATAGCAATTAAATAATTTATAATAATTTTAGAATAAGTGGAACTTTAAAATTATCGACACTTCAGCAGGATACTTACTGATTTCTTTACCAATGAATTGATCGAATTAAAATTTATCAGTTTGAAGATATAATATTGCATAATATAAAGAAGTTAATGATTGAATTTCCATATTTTCAAAATATTACAGTAGCGGGGACGAATCTGTGGCTCAGGGTACGGTTACCATCATAATTTGTGGTTGTGATTAACAGATGACCTCAGTGTAGGGTAGGGATGTCAAAAAAGTATCGGTGTCGGTAAGTATCGATACCACGTGTCCGATACTTATCAGCTTTTATCGATACTTTAATTTTCGATACTTATCGATAGTATCGAATCGGTCATTTTCTATACATTTTTGTAAAAATGTTAAACGTTCTCGGAGCGAAATTTCGATTCTTGATCCTGTTGCATACTTGTTGCATTTTTGCTTAGTATCGATACAATTCAAATTCATTAAAAATTTGCCACTTTTTGATAAAAACTTAGTTTAGCCATAATTTACCCAATCAGTAATTTTACAAGCATTAATTTTTCAAAAATGGGTCGTTAATATACTGAAAGATTTGTAAATACGTTAACAGATGGCGCCAATGTGTATTTTCGATACCCATAAGTATCGATACTTTTCTTCGATAAATTTCAAAAGTATCGATACCAAAAAGTATCGATTCCTCGTGAAAACTAAACATCCCTAGTGTAGGGGCATGTTAAAAACTATTGAAAATGACTGATTCAATCGAAAATTAAAGTATCGATAAAAGTCGAGAAGTAGTGGTATCGATACCGATATTTTAATTTTGACTAAAAACTAGCTTAATATATATATATATAGCGGGTTTAGTATTACTATTGGCATCCACTTTAACTAAGCTCTATTTTTTCCTCTCCTTCATTAATTTCCGGCAATAATCGTGTTACCTGTTGATATGACGAACATTCAGGTTTAAATGTGATGATCGTTGGGATCAAATTATCCATAATTACATATCTGCTTCATCACTGCCTTCTGTCTTGTTTACTAACCAAATTCTTGTGCTTTATTTTTAATAGTAATAGAACTATTCAATTTTATATTTATGTTCTCCATTTGCTTCGCACAATCTAATTTCTAGAACCACACTTATTTACGACCAAGGAAATGAAACGTATGACTGCGAAAAATTACAAAAAATTGCCAGAGGTGCAAGAAAAACAGCTCAACATGAAACGAGAGCGCATGAAACAGACGAATAAACTTTTAGTTTCGATTTTCAACAAGGTATGTGTGTACCTTCCAATTTTCAATATGGTTGGGTGTGAATGTGATGTGGTATTTACTTACAGATTTCAAATTTTTAATTTCGATTTCTTTTGTTTCAGAAATTAAAAGAAACGGTTTTGCGTGGGCAGGCGTCGCTGTCAACGAGTATAAGTGTTATTAATATGTGACTCGTGTTGTGTATTTTATTGTTTCTTAATCATGCATCTGTAATGTATTTTTTATAAAGACAAAACCATTTGTGTGGTTGTTTCTTGTTATTTAATTTGGAACATTCGCCTATAGTTAAACGTTATAGTTATACGCTCGTTAATTTTAGCTCAAAACGTTGTAAAAGATAATAAGTTGAATAAATACAATATATTTTTATAAACATGTTTATTGTTAGTTTTTATTTATTTAATATTTTTTGTAGGTCCGCCCCACGGATTTGGTGTGCACCTCCTAAATGCAACAATACCAGGCGCTCTCTACTGTCTTTAGACTTTTCCGTCTACTTTATAGTGCTTATAATGGACCTCGTCATTCCTATTTGGAATCTAGAGCCGTTAGCTTCGCCCGCCCGGATCCGGTCTCGCCGTGCGGATTCTTGGATGTATTTTTTACGGACATAGGTTGTAGGCCCATCGCCCAACTCTCCTTTATTCAGAATTCAGGAAATTTTGAAGTGCGGAATCTTAGTTCATTCCGACATCGGGGTGTGTTACCAGTACGTTACTCCTTTCTACATAGAATGTAAATAAGAGTTAAAAACAGTGTAAACTGAAACCACGATTATTGCTAATAACGAATAAATAAAAATGGAAGCCCACCTGGGCAAGCCTAGTGGTAGCGCCTCAGCTTACCACGAAGGAGGACGGTGTTCGATTCCCCGAGGTGGGCAATTCACCCACTGCTCACCTCACATTCTACAACATTCAACATTATTCTATTCAACATAAAATACATTCAACCCGCAATAATTAACACTCTACAATACACATCAACAACAAATTCACAAATTGTAAACGTACACAAATAAATTGTAATCACGGCGGAAAACCCCCCAGGGTTGATAGCCACTAAAATATATACATATTTTTTTAATAAAAGCATTATAACCAGTAAAAACTTATAAAAAGTGGTCAGTATCAGTCTCTTGTCAATAAAAACACCATTCGATGTTTCATGGCGGGCCTTCCATATGAATAACATAAATAACATAAATAAAAACAATTTTATTTATGACAATACGCAGGTATAATTGAGTAACTCTCGCACTGATACGGGATACAATATTAAAAATGCATCTTTTTAAAGGATAATGCTTAACAGGCATTGAATTTAGGTATAGTTATGTCGGTTGTTGATAAAATATGTTTATAATAGTTAAAAACGTTAAGATACTTAATACTTTAGATGTTTTACTTATTTATTTTAAATCAGGTACTGAATGTTAAAAAGTTACAAAGTAGTATGTACACAAAAGTTGGTATCAAAGTTCGTGTTAGAGGGGTGTTGATAAGTAAATCCAACTGATCGTTAATTGTTTTTTTTTTCTTTTTTTATTATGCCTGTATGCTTTGAACAACTTTGGGGGGAGTTGTTATCACTTCGCGCACATTTTTGGTTGATTGAAAAGATATCAGAATTATGGAAACATTTAGTTTCGCATCCGATCATAAATTTCAACATTTGAATTGCTATAAACTATCTAAATGCCCAAACAGTTCGTATATTCAATTTTATGCGAAATACCACCGATCTTGTCGGAAGCTATGGTTGCACGATTAATAGATAAATACTGCAATTCGAAAATTTCAGGAGTGATATGTCATCAGAAAAATTGAAGTTGGGAATAATGAATATACAACTACAGCCAGAGTAGCTTGTTACTCTATACTGTTAGCATGAGCATATTCGGCTTCTATGAAAATCTATAAAATGTTCCAATAGTTAACCATAAAATAATGTATTTTACTATTTAAGCTAATAATGTGCCATGTTTGTGAATGTTTTGTGCCGGTAGACTCTAAAATATGTGTTTTTGTGTTTCCAAAACCCTCTGGATATGCCTTCATAAAAGGACTAAACTTGAACAATCTATAACATTTACTCTAGACAATTACTCGGAATTGTTGTTTCACTAGTTAGTGACAAATTAATATGTGATTTATATACATAGAAATGTAGCAAATGTAAATAAAAGTGTGATTTTTAGAAGAAGTCATTTTTGAGAAATAGAATGTTTAGGACAAGTCATTTTTGAAATCGGCAAAGTTGACGTTATAAGAGTAAACTTCAATGATATATAACATAATTTCGATAATTTTTGATATTAACTCGAATGTGTAACAATTGTAAACGAAAACAAAATCGAAGGTAGCT
>JAODAC010017915.1:0-15971 GCA_027575185.1 Mimaenictus wilsoni | reverse complement strand
TCTCCTAAACTAATCAACCGATTCGAATAAGTAATACTTCATAGGAAAGAGAATTTAATCAACTATCTATCACTCCTGTTTGAACCTGCTGAAAGCTTAATCCCTTTCGATTAGATAAACTTAAATAGAGAATTAACTAATGAAAAATAGCAGAACAAAATAGTAAAAAGTTCACATTATCATAAATATGATAACCTAACCTAACCTAACCTAACCTAACCGAACCGAACCTAACCTAACCTAACCTAATCTAACCTCTTTATAGCTAGTTACAACCAAGAGAAACTAAAAGATTAATTCATTGAATATTTGCGACTTTCCGAAAATATTTAAACCCCAATAACTTCAGAACTAATTCATCTATTACATTCGGCCAACTTTCATAAGAAAGAGCATTTATGAGACTTTTTTCACATACAGAGACCTTAATCCCTTTCGAGTAAATAAGCTTAAGTAAAGGAAAATGAAAAGTAGCTAATGGAATCTTCACATTTTTTTAAAATCTGAAATAACTAATTAACTAAATATAATTAAACAACCTGCCCGTTTTCACACTCAGTGCATAAAATCCTTCTCGCAGAATGTAATCCTTTATCAACTAACCTATTTATACATACTTCAACATAAATCACTTCCGTTCATAGCAAATTATGCGCAAATTGTGCAAGTAATCGACCGAAATTAGCAGAAAATAATAGCAACTCTCCGAATTTATTTCATTAATATCTCCTAAACTAATCAACCGATTCGAATAAGTAATACTTCATAGGAAAGAGAATTTAATCAACTATCTATCACTCCTTTTTGAACCTGCTGAAAGCTTAATCCCTTTCGATTAGATAAACTTAAATAGAGAATTAACTAATGAAAAATATCAGAACAAAATAGTAAAAAGTTCACATTATCTTAAATACGAACGAATATTACTGAAAAACTAATTAACTACTGAAACTCCAAAACACCGCACGAGAAAGAGAATGACTCGCTTTATCAACCTGCCAATATTCACACCCATTGCATAAAACCCCTCCCGTTTAGAGCAACTTTTGTTACCTATACTAGTCAAAATTAGAATATGAACATAAGATAGTTGCGACTTTCCTGATTTATTATATTAATATCTCAAAAACTAATTAACCGATTAAACTGAATATTACTTTGTAGGAAAGAGAATTTAATCCTCTATCAACACTTCGTTAAGTTCTCTATAGAAAACTTAATCTTTTTCGGTTAAATTTAAGTAAAAGAAATGAAAAGTAGCGAAATAAAACATTGAAAAATTCACGTTTTCTTAAATATGAACAGGTATAACACAAAAACTAATTACCCGATGTAACTACGAAATTCTAAATCGGAAAGAGAATGAATCCCTCTCATAACCTGCCCATTTTCACATCCGTTGGTTGAAACGTTTCCAGTCTACATCAACTTATGTAAAATTAATTAATACTAACATATGAACATAAAATAAGTTGGCTAATTTATATTGTTAATATCTCTAAAACTATTTAACCGGTTTAACTAAGTAATACACCATAGGAAAGCGAATTTAATCCTCTATCAACGCATCTTTCACAGAATGCTTAAATCCTTTCGATTAGATAAATATAAGTAAAAGAAATAAAACTTGCAGAACAAAGTATTGAAAAATTCCCATTGCCTTAGATCTAATTGTAAACGAATGTAACTCAATAAGTAATTAACTGCTCCAACGAAGACATTCAACGTCAGAAAGAGAATGAATCCCTCTACCAACCTGCGCATTTTCTCACCCTTTGAATAAAACCCCTCCCGTTTACGGCAACTTAAATAAAACTAATCAAAACTAAAATGTGAACACAAAAATATTCGACTTTCCTTATTTATTACGTTAACATCTCCTAAACTAAATAACGGATTAGATTAATTAATACTTCATAGGAAAGAGAATTTATTCCGCTATCAACACGCCAATTCGCAGCTGCACAAAGCTTAATCCCTTTCGGTTAGATAAACTTAAGTAAATGAAGTGGAAACCAACAGTTCGAAACATAGAAAAGAATACGTTCTCTTAAATTTGATCAAGTATAACACAAAAACTAATCAATTGTTCAAACTAAGAAAGGTGGCATCAGAAAGAGAATGAATCCCTCTACCAACCTGCGCAATTTCTCACCCTTCGAATAAAACCCCTCCCGTTTACAGCAACTTAAATAAAACTAATCAAAACTAAAATGTGAACCCAAAAATATTCGACTTTCCTAATTTATTACGTTAATATCTTCGAAACCAATTAACCGATTAAACTCTGTAACACTTCATAGGAAAGAGAATTTAATCCTCTGCCAAACCCACCTATTTTACCCTCGCTAAAACTAAAACCCTTCCATTTAGAGCAACTTTAGTAAAATAAATCACAGCAACCAAAAAGGTAAAACAGCGAAAATCTCCACAAAATCCCCTAAAAATACGTAGAAATACTCGACGAAACGTCAAGTCAAGTAAAGCAAAAACCAACTTAAGTCAGTAATGGACTCGCAGATGCGCCGTAGACTAGTGTGACGCAAAAATAAAACGCGCAAAAGGCACGCATAATGGCCGTTGCTCGACAAACAATCGCTCGTTCACAAAGCGTCGCCGTTCGGAAACTGGCTGAATGAGAGCGGCCTGAGCGCAAGGCCTGCTGAGTAAGTGAGGCAGGCGCGCGCACACGTTGTTGGCGGCCGAGGCACAAAAGCGACTCAGGCCGTTCGTCGGGCGCGAGCGCAAAAATGTTTACGTTTCACCACAGCACGGCCGCCAGCAGCGAGTCGTCGACATCGGTCGATGCGGCGCGGCGTCCCAAGGACGTCTGTTATCTCTCCGACGCTGTGCGACTGCGTTCAATCTGTACACGTGTGTGTGTGTAGGTGTGTGTGTGTAGGTGTGTGTGTGTGTGTAGGTGTGTGTGTGTAGGTGTGTTTGTGTGTGTGTAGGTGTGTGTGTGTAGGTGTGTTTGTGTGTGTGTGTTGATGTGTGTGTGTGTGAGAGGGATGTGAGTGGGTATGTGTATGTATCTTTATCGGCTTATCTGTCGCGCGGCCGTGATTAGCTGACGTCGGAAGCGCGCTGGTGTGACCTTTGCGAAAGTTCACACCAACGACACCGATTATATATCGCCAATGCTGGTGGATATTATGGATGCGCGTGTTATGACATAGAATGTCTTAAAATAGTTTGGCGCAATTTATGATTAGAATTAGTTTCTTTTTTTTTTTTCGTGCTTGATTCAATACTCTTCTGCCTTTTTTTTTCTGTTTTTAATGTGTTATGTGTGTGTTATTTTTATTGTGTTATTATTGTTCTTAAAAGTTACTTGTTTTTGAAGTAAACGCGCGCTGGGATACAAAATGATGAATACGAACCTATTTTGTTTGGCGGCGTATACGCCACACCCCCGACACACACACACACACACACACACACACACACACGCACACACACCACAACACACACACACACACACACACACATATAGTCCAGTTGCTGGACTATAGTCCAGCAACTGGCAATGTGACTTTTACTTTTCTTTTTTTGAAAATCTGTGCAGTGTTTTATCTTGACAGATAGGTATTGTTACCGCTGTGAAAAGAATTTTAGTAGAGATTTCCACAAGAAAAATAACAAATAAATATTGAGCGTACCCCTTCTCCTTTACACATGTTGTTCAGGTGTCTCAAATGAGTACAGATTTTGAGAGAGCCTTTTTTTACTCTGTGCAAGTGCCCGAGCAAAAGAGCGAAAGAGAGCACGATCGACAGTCTCTCTCATTTCATAATAGCGCGGTCAGTTTCTCGAAACATTCAGTCCCCTTTATTGCACGCTCGAAACTCTGAAATTTTGGTTTACGACGTATGATTATGGGATTTACAACTTAAGTCGCTTTCGGGGATATTGCCTGAACCTGTGGCATTTATTGTATCATAATACATCTAATGAAATATAAAATGAAGGTGATTAAGATAACGAGGAGATCTAGGTGGTGGCGGCAGCTGGAGACGATCGGCTCGTATTGGTCGACGGGGCAGGCAGGTTGATGTGAGCCTCGCTGGTGACGATGGCCGGTAGCGGACTCGGTGGCGGCTGCTGGCGCCGGTGTAGTCGTGGGAGGCGGCCGGTGAGAGATTCGGTGTGGACTCTCTGGTGGCGGCAACTGGTGTCGGGCTCGCTGTTGGTGGACTTCGGTGTCGAGCTGATTGAGTGACTGTGTAAACTGACTCGGACTGACTAAGTGACTGAATGAATGTGATGACGAAATGTCGACTATATATAGCAGGTGAAAATGCTGACGCGACCATTTCTTTAGTTCGTCACAGCAGAACACGTGGTCGCGATCACGCTGCGCCGTGTCGATTTTGAGATGTCAGCATTTTCGATGTTTAGTCTCGGCGGATGTTGATTACGTGCAGATTATGGTTTATTGATGTTGATTGTGATTGTGGTTTGTTGATCCTAATATTGTTTTGCAATGGATTGCCGCCACAAACCTTTTAATATAAATAATACAAATCTAGCAAATAATAAGCAAAATTTAGTTTTTAAAAATGTCTACAAACATTAAAAAACAATTATAAATAAAACTGTATTTATAAATTGTTTAAACTATATGTTCTTATTAAATAATTAATTGTTTAATAATTCATCAGTATTTGTTTTATCTGTTTCTTTTTTTCTTTTTGTTTTAAGTATATCCATGGTAGTGCTGTGGACGTGCGGTGATGTCTTCAAAACAACCTACTTCTTCCTCCGACATGCACCACTCCAATTCTGGATCTGCGGCATGCTGCAGGTGTCGATCGACCTGCTCATCCTGCTGCAGGTGTACGTCTACCGCTGCAACAGCGAGCCGCAGCGGGTGCGGTCGCGCGGCCGGGGCGATTGAGTAGTTATCATCTGGACACACGACACTGAGGAGGGCAACAACAAGACGACGACGACACACAATCATGGGCAAACGGGCGATTCCACGACGACGATGGCGGCCGTTGTTGCGACAACGGGAGCAACAGCAGCAGCAGCAGCAGCAACGACTCCGAACGGCAGCGATAACGACGACTATGAAGAAGAGCGTACGCGCTTCCTCGCCGCTAGTAACGGCGACAATAACGACAATGACGACGACGATTTCTATGAAGACGATTCCTATCGGGGGCGGCGGCGGCCGCCGAACTTCCTACGCTGTCCGCCGCCCATGAACTGTATCAGTAATCATGTGACGAGAGTGGCCGACGACGAGGCTGCGGGCGGTGTGATTGAAGTGGTGAACGTGCAGGTGCACGCCGAGAGTGTCGAACACGCCAACCGCACGCAGCCACTCAGCGGCTGTGGCGGTGGCGTTGTGGGCGTGGGCGTCGCAGTGGGCGTGACCGGGGGCGTAACCAAACCGTACATTGGCATTGGCGGTATGCGGCGTATACACGACGTGAGCGCCAATGGTGCGTGCGGCAACCATGTGGGCGTGACGCCGACTGCGATTGGTGCGCCACCTGTGGTGCTACGGAAGAAACCCACGCAGCATGTCAACGTGCTGATACATAGGCACACGTTATGACGCGATTCGATGTTGATTTCGTCTGTGATTGAGCGCATTCTATTCTATTCGATGTAGAAGAAAAGAAATTTATTTACCCCCCAATACAAATGAACGTTTTAAGTGTACCAAACAAGCCACAAGCCAGCAAATGTGCGCTTTACTTTTGTATGGCGCCGTTTTCGGTTTGAATACGGCCTGTTTTAGTAGAGCGTTTTCGGCGTGAACATCACACCAACCGTTTGGTAATTTGTTTTTACCTGTTAGATGTTCACGGCGCGTCGAATGTTCTAATATATCTACAAATTTCTATTTTTACGATTTTAAGTCTACTAGTCCATTATCAAAGTTTAAAGTACTGAGTGTGAATAGGAGAATATGAACAAGTAAATATGAAGATAACAACAAAATAGAAGAGAACCTTAGCTGAGAAATAGATGAGAAAGTTAGTAACTTTATTTTTTATCAACTTATATAGTCAATAATACCAACTAATAGTTTTAATTATCTTTCGGATGGATAACAAAAGAAAAGTTACGAAGGTTTAGTTATATATATTAGTTTAATTTTTGAAAATGAGAAAAAATTTAATGTATTCTACATTTTTATTAATGAATTATTTCTAGAAATTGCTAAAAATCATGTGGAAGGGCAAACAAAACATATTTTAGGCCTTAATCTAAATCAATTTACATATTCTTCATGATTAAGTTAGGTAAATATCGTTTAAAAGTCTTAAAAAACTATAAATTATCATCTTTTTCACCTTAAATTAGTTTAATTTATGTAGAATACATTATTTGAAAAGCTAAAATTTTGTTCTGTGCTTTATTATTTAATCATATTTCTTTCTTTGTTCAAACTATAAATTATGTTACATATTCATTAATTACGACCAAAAATTGGTTCAATTTCCTGTCAGCGTCCTTAAATTTAGTTTATTCGCTTTTTATTGATGTTTTTGCATGATTTCAACTCAAAAAAAAACGATTGGTAGCACGACTAAATGGCATAAAACTTTTCATTTTTTATGTTTCAACTTACTAAGTTGCGTTTATTCCCTTTAAAGGTGAAGGGCAGTAAATTTTAATGCCACCGAAGCATAATTTGTGAGAGAGAAAAAAAACGAAACAAATAATTTCCCACTAAGTAACTTCTGAGAGTTCAAAACAAAAAAAACATAAACGTGCTTGTCATTTGTTGAGAAGATTGTTACCTATACGCACTAACGAATTTAGCAATTAAAACATGCTCTATTATACGATGTTGGTTCGAAAATTTGAAGAGATTACATTAAGATACATTAATTGTAAAAGACGAAAACCTCGAGGAGGATGTAGATAGAAATCGTTGTTGAAACTATTGATGGTTGATAATCATTAGCGCATTTTGTAATTTACGTACGTTTTAAGAAGTTTATCGTATCAACAAAAAAAGTACCAACAAAACACTATGAAAATGTTTAGGGAGATGGAACATCACCTACACAACACAGCCGTGTGTTTCTTCCACTTTCATATTTAGTAATTTACATATTTATACTTTAAATGTTGATAATTCTGAACATTTTCGAACATATTAACATATTCAAACACAATGCAACAAAACTGAACATAATAAAAGACATGTTTGTCATTGAAAGCACTGAAACATTGAATAAATCATGAATTTCTAGAAATTTACTAAATATGACAGTTGTTTTAACATTGAGGTTAGACTACAATCATTCAAACATAACCTAGACGAAACGAACAATTTAATACTAACTTTTTGGTGCTATTGATTGGTAAATGAATGCAAAACGAAAAATATCCACGATGAAACAAAGCAATAATTAAAGACATTCTCATTTTTCGTCCGCAAAAGTCGAAAAAGTGATGAATAAGGTTAAGTTTTGAGACGCATGCAACCATAGAAACATAAAAACATGTCCACCATACACGAAACAAACGAATACACAACGTTGTTGATCATTTCGATCATGTTTGATGTTTAGCGGAACCAAGTCGTTTCTTTTTTCGTCTACGGAGAATGTAAACAAAAAGACATTGAGAAAGGAACCTGTAGCTGTTTTGCGAACTTACAACTAGTGTCTAGGTTACGTTAGTTTGCTATTAAGAGGGAGGAGGAGGAAGAAAAAAACTAACCTAAAACAAACGTATGCAAATGAACGCGTACGCATTGTGTTATATCTGTATAGAGAGTTCTATATACATAGATATACTAATAAGATGCAAGTCTCTTTGCGCAAACTCTGCCTTGTTCATTAACGAACATTATCGTGATCGTCTAGATAGATCGATGATGTATAATTGAGAAATACAAAACATAGGACCATGGATAGTATTATGATTACAAGTATTAAACGAGTGAAATGCGTTTTAAGCATGTTTTGTCAACTTGGTGAATATGTGAATATACAAAGACAAAAAGGGAATGTTAAAAATGAGGTTTTCGAGGTTAATGCAACATTGAGAGGACCGCACTCGACCACGGTACTACGTAGCGGGAAAATCCGGAACTAAAACGTGAAATTCAAACTTTGTTCTCAAATATTTTCCAATTTGCACGTTATAGCATGTCTATTCTTGTTCGGATCGATTCCTCATTAAACAAGGTTTGTTTTGATATGCACATTTACCCCTAAATGTTGGGTATATATTGAGATATTTATCGTGTAAAAAACGACTCTTCCGAGAAATGTCAAGTTTTAGGTTTTTCATTATTATTTTTTTCATATTTCCCGTAATGCTAGGATTATAAATCATACACCAATCGTTTCGGCGTGAAAATATCTTCAATCTCCTGGGACAGTTTTTCATTTGATTGCTTAGAACCGATGTTATAACTCATGAAACTTGTCGGTGAAATCATCGCCGTTATTCTCAACTCAACTTTATTATTATTATTATTCAGACTCAACTTTCATGCGTTATAATTTCGGTTCTATATAATCAAATGAAAAACTGTCCGAGGAGTTTGAAGATATTTTCACGCTGAATCGATTGGTGCATGATTTATAATCGTAGCAATACGGGAAATATGAAAAAAAAATGAAAAACCTGAAACTTGACATTTCTCGGAAGAGACGTTATTTTACACGATGTATATCTCAATAATTACCCAACATTTAGGTGTAAATATATTTAAACAAACCTTAGTTAATGAGGAATAGATTCGTACAACAATAGGCAATCTATAACATGCAGATTAGAAAATATTGTAGAACAAAGTTTGAATTTCACGTTTTAGTTCCGCATTTTGCCACCACGTGGTACCGATCGACAGCGATCCTCTTAACATTGATTGTAAGATTAAAAACATCAAGATTGTCTTTGATGTATCCCCAAAAGCAATAATTCGCAAATATTTTAATATAAATTGTTTTAGGATAGATCAAAGATCGTTTTGTTGGCGTTTAAAGGAAATGATGTGATTCCTAATTCCATTTTTTGCTTTATCAACGTGTGTTACTTCTGAAATATTCATTTGCTTCCATTGCATTCATTTGCAAGCGTTGTTTTTTTTAATGTTATGCTTTCAACTATGTTCTAAAGAGCCAAATAGTCTTCACAAATTTATTTATAAGTAACCTACCTATTTTAAGGATAGAAGGCAGTTAATTAAATAATGTAATTAATTTAATAATGGAATAATTTAACGATATTCATTCAAATGTTGCCATTTTTGGAGTATGTATGTTTACGATGCGAGCGATGTCAATTTATTCGTACAATAGTAATATTAATATTTTGTGTTTGATTGTATTTTCTTTCATGTTCCATGTTTTCTTCTTTTATTCGAGGTGGATGCAGTTGTGAAGGAAATGCAAGCGCACAGATGAGATATTACTGATTCGCGTCTCGTTCACTCGGTAGTTATGCATAAATAAATGTTTTATTTTGCAGTACTTTTGTGATTTTATTCATAATTCCTTCGATTAAAAGAAAACATGCCTGCGGATATTTTTTATTCATTCACCATTAAAACTTTCGAATTTGGTTTAAAAACTAACAGCAAGACAACTAACAAGCTCCGAAAGGAATCTGTATATCTTTGCGCAAGTTATGTACCTGGTTGTATTGACTTGTTGAGTCGTAATGTAGGCAACCCACAGAACACAAACCCCCTTAAGTCTGGTTGCTTAGCGTCATTGTTTAAATAATTTGTTTGCGCACGTTCTCGCGCATCTCCTTCCACTTGAATTCGTACTCAAGAGTTATTGAGTTGAGTATCTTTGAGAATTACGAATATATCCTTACAGTTAGAATTATATGAAAGTACATACTACATTACAGTTAAGATAGTGCACAGAACATGTCAGTTCACATTACATAAAAGTTCAGTTTACATTAAAGTATCAACAGTAAAGGGTTATTCAGAAGACGGTTGTACAAAAGAATATTAAATAAAAGTTTGATTTCATAAAATTAAATTGAAGAATAAATTATTACCGCCAAAAGGTAAACCTTTTGGCAACTATACGTTTTTGGTGCTCGGGGTTCCCGATAAAGGTCACCCTGAAGGCCATCATCATCGTATAACTCGCACCAGAGCTTAGCATATTAGTAACAAGATTTTAAAATATCGAATATTTCAATTGGAATTACTACGATTAAGTGCGGAATCTATATGTTCTTGACATATAGTTTCACATTTTACATTCTTATGCCATTTTGTTTCTTTCCAACATTATTCAATACAAATTATATTTTTAAACTCACAGCGTCATCTTACAAAGAGTTTAAGATTTACTGAAAACTTGTATTTTTCGAAGGTAGTTATACGAGTTATGTATCTGGTTGTATTGACTTGTTGAGTCATAGTGTAGGCAACCCACAGAACACAAACACATAAGTCTGGTTGCCTACTTTTATTGTTTAAATAATTTGTTTGCGCAAGTTCTTGCGCATGTCCTCCCTACTTGAATTCGTACTCAAGAGTTATTGAGTTAAGTATTACGAAGAGAATCCTTGCAGTTAAGTTAGATCCTTAGAGTTCATATATGACAGTTCATATTATTATTACGGTACAGTTAGAATAAGAAACAGTTCATATTACTTACAGTTAGAAATAAATAAAAGTTTGATTTCATCATCGTAAGTTATACGATGATGGTTTTCAGGGTGACCTTTATCAGGAACCGCGAGCACCAAAAACGTATGGTTGCCAAAAGGTTTACCTTTTGGCGGTAATAATTTAGTCTTCGAATTAATTTTATTTATGAAATCAAACTTTTATTTATTTCTAACTGTAATATATACTTTTATGAACTCTCTATAATGTAGTGTAGTATGAACTATAATATAATGAACTGTCTTCAAATCGTGAGGATAATGTAACTGTCATGTAATTCTAAAAATACTTAACTCAATAACTCTTGAGTACAAATTCAAGTAGGGAGGACATGCGCGAGAACTTGCGCAAACAAATTATTTAAACAATAACGGTAGGCAACCAGACTTATGTGTTTGTGTTCTGTGGGTTGCCTACACTATGACTCAACAAGTCAATACAACCAGGCGCATGATTAGGTATAAAAATGTATATTTGATTTGATGACATATTTTCATACTATAAAATCATCGACTCTTCAAAAGATGCGAATGTGTCCGCACGGGCAGAAATTGAACAGATGAGCAATAATTTAAACGATTTTATCTCAGAAATTCTTCGGTCTCAAAGCAAACATATACACAGCATACAATTCCTTTGGGAAATGCATTTGTTTCTGTTTCTTAAAGCAATTCAATCCGGCTTGTTTGAAGATCTCCATAAACATTGAATAAGGCCTTGTTATTGACGAATCTTTACTGTCGACCTCTTGCATCGTACTTGATGCCATATTTTCTTTGACAACTATAAACCCTTTTTCGGTCAATGCTTCGCTAAAACATATAAACGTAATTAAATATTTACGAAAACGTAACAAGGTCAAATACATAATTTGTGATTAAACACTACTTACTTGCATCGTTTGAAAAAAGCAACTAAATCATCGTTCGTTAAATGTCCAAGTACCCACTGACACCAGATAACGTCATATTTGTGCTCTGGCTTGAAATCCTGCAGTCCCAGAGGATAAAATTCGCCGATTTTGTCGATCTTATCGGCCAACATTGTTTTCGCTTCGTTTAGGAAATCGCTGTTTTGTTCAACCAAATCAACAGTTTTATAGAACGCCGTTAACAAGCATTTGGTGATTCTACCTATACCCGCTCCGCAATCAATGGCACGCTCCTTTTTTATATGCTTATCGAGGTTGTAGATTTGTCGTAGAAAATTTCTGGAACCTTGAAGATCAATTTTGGAAATGTGTCCATAACCACCGAGTACTGCATCTTCTGTAGGAGGCAATTGTGACCAGTATTCCTTGGCGTTGTGGTAGAAATCGGAGGTTTTCTTTTCCCCCGCGACTGGCGTATTGCTTTCTTGGCCATCTTCGGTTTTTGTGTCGGGGTCAACAACATTGAGGAGCATTTTGATAATGAGTACATGCACCGATTACATGCTTGAATGTATAACCTTGAAATTTGCACATGCATTTGTTTTGATTTTACGCAGGTGACTCGGAGCTTTAAATTTATACTATATAAAGAAATTAACAAAAATAAAGAAAATTACTTGAAAATGTTTGTTGTTACAATTGAATTTCCCTGAAGAAAGTAAAAAAATAATAGTTTTGGCATACATTCAAAAGTTCAATTCGAAAATGTTCATTTCGAACTAGCGACATCTACGGAAGAATTACCCTACTGCAAAGCTCTGTCAAAAACTCGAGTAGGAACCTGTACTTCTCGCAATTCGAACTTTATACATTTGAAATTAGATGGCACTACAAGTATTTCAAATATTTTAAAATGCCATGAAACATGTTTTTCAACGATTTAACGTATAGATGCAGATTAGATAATGATTCGTTATGGATTTTAATTTTTGTAGGGATCATTTATAAAGACAAATATAAAAATAAATTACTTTAATTCATCAAGTGTTAATACATGATAATATAGTATATGGTTCGGTAGGTTATTGATTATTTAATCCGTTATTAACATTAAAACAGTAATCATTCAAACATGAACCAACAGAAGGGTATAACCCAAAATGATGGCACTTTTGCATTCGCAAATCGGGAGGATAGTAATATAAGTTAAGAGACATGGCGCCGCCATACTATAAGTGCCTCCCTATGAACATCAAAACTGTTATGAACTTATGTTGTGCACAATTTGTGACATAAAAATCAATGGATATATTGCCGTTTTATTTCCTGATGAAATAATCTCCGCCGGAGCGGCGTCCATGCGTTGAAAATTCAATAGCTGCGGCTACGAACTCGTGTTATTGTTGTCAACTAGTAGTGCAATGCGATCGTTAATAACATGTTGCATCAACATTGGTATCATCGTAATTTCCAAAGTTTGTAAATTATGTAAAGGTACAGTATAGATATTGGTCAAAAGCGCGTTGGTACAACTAAGACGACTTGATTTTATCACCATTTTCCAGATGATTGTTCTTCTTGAGTTTCGTATCCTTTACTTCCATATTATCTATTGACTTGGCTAATACCCTGAAACCTAAAGGGAACAAACATTATTAAACGCTATCGTAAATAAATGCAACTTTGTTAAAGTTATGCAAAACTTTGAAAAATTGTCCATAGATGGTGGTAGTAACTGATAAGCACCCTTAGACGTATGCAGAGTTGTATAAATACTCACCTAAACCAATGCAGGTTATGAAAATAACAAAGTAGATGTATTGATGATTAAGAAGTAGTTTGAATAAGAAATAAATGATTGGCGATAGTGTGACGATGAACCAGAGTATCACATTGTAGAGGCAATTCATATTCGAAAATGTTCATTTCGAACTAGCGACATCTACTGAAGAATTACCCTACTGCAAAGCTCTGTCAAAAACTCGAGTAGGAATCTGTAATTCTCGCATTTCGAGCTTTATATATTTGAAATTAGATGGCACTGCAAGTATTTTAAATATTTTAAAATGCTATGAAACATGTTTTTCAACGATTTAAAGTATAGATACAGATTAGATAATGATTCGTTATGGATTTTAATTTTTGTAGGGATCATTTATAAGGACAAATATAAAAATAAATTACTTTAATTCATCAAGTGTTAATACATGATAATATAGTATATGGTTCGGTAGGTTATTGATTATTTAATCCGTTATTAACATTAAAACAGTAATCATTCAAACATGAACCAACAGAAGGGTATAACCCAAAATGATGGCACTTTTGCATTCGCAAATAGGGAGGATAGTAATATAAGTTAAGAGTCATGGACGCCGCCATACTATGAGTGCCTCCCTATGAACATCAAAACTGTTATGAACTTATGTTGCGCACAATTTGTGACATAAAAATCAATGGATATATTGCCGTTTTATTCCCTGATGAAATAATCTCCGCCGGAGCGGCGTCCATGCGTTCAAAAATTCAATAGCTGCGGCTACGAACTCGTGTTATTGTTGTCAACTAGTAGTGCAATGCGATCATTAATAACATGTTGAATCAACATTGGTATCATCGTAATTTCCAAAGTTTGTAAATTATGTAAAGGTACAGTATAGATATTGGTCAAAAGCGCGACATTTAACACGCGTTTTTGGTGATGCTTAAAAAGGGGTTGAGAAAGAGAGAGACTGAGAGATAGAGTTTTGGGAGGGAGGGGAGCCAACAGTACGAATGTTGTGATCAATTACATACCACTAACATCCCTATCGTGCTGATTTCTATTTTGCAGCACGCACTCGCTACTCATTGTCGGTGTTGGTTTCTTGTTAAATGTATAAAAATGCGCCATAAACCATGCAGTCATGTGGTGTCGTCGATTTACTTATTTATATTCATAATAAGTGCGTTTTAAATGTTTATTTGGACAGATTTGGTTGCCTGGCACTCGCACTCACGTTGGTACAACTAAGACGACTTGATTTTATCACCATTTTCCAGATTATTGTTCTTCTTGAGTTTTGTATCCTTTACTTCCATATTATCTATTGACTTGGCTAATACCCTGAAACCTAAAGGAAACAAACATTGTTAAACGTTATCGTAAATAAATGCAACCTTGTTAAAGTTATGCAAAACTTTGAAACATTGTCCATAGATGGTGGTAGTAACTGATAAGCACCCTTAGACGTATGCAGAGTTGTATAAGTACTCACCTAAACCAATGCAGGTTATGAAAATAACAAAGTAGATGTACTGATGATTAAGAAGTAGTTTGAATAAGAAATAAATGATTGGCGATAGTGTGACGATGAACCAGAGTATCACATTGTAGAGGCAATTCATATTCGGCTCGACGATGATCGGTGACAATGGCTGTTGGTTGGTGAGCTTGAAGAAATCGCCCGTTTTTCGAAAACTGTCCATACATTCATCCTAGAACACATTGTTTTGAGCATTGTATCGATTGTGGTGATTGTGAATGTGTCGATCGATCGTACTTATATGATAATTATTAATTTATTGTAAACAACTTACTTTACGGTAAAACATTTCTCGCAGATATTGGTCCTGCTCCTGTTCGGTGTCGGGCACTTCTTCCATCGGTATACGTCGCAAATACATATGCACGTTGAAGCGGCGCGCTTTGATCATATTCGTGATTGTCGGTTTGACGCCCTCGAAGGCGATCTCAATGTCGTAGAGGGCTGGGATCTTGCCCTTCATGTATGGCACACTGGTTGTGAAACCTTTCGTTCTTGGCACTAAGTGATGCTGCATCTCTTTTAGACCGCGAGCTCGGGAGAATTTCAGAGCTTCTTCGTGTTTCTTTGGCGAGAAGCGTGTACCCTCAGGGAATAACAGTATCTGAAAGGTATAACAAACGTTGTCAACACTGTTCAAGTCCCGCGAGAATGAGTTGTAAAAAAGGAATAGTTCGAGGAGGTGGAGGATTGAAAGTAGTCGAAACTTACAGTTATTGGGTCTTCATATTCAGACAGGTCTTGTGCACTCTTTTTCAAGATAATCTTATCCTTTTCGAACGATCTAGATAAGTAGATGAACTCACAGCAGTAGAATCCCCATCCCACGAATGGGATAAATTTGACAGCATTCTTCATATAGGCTTTTACGTTCTGAAATTGTTGTAAAAAGTCATCACTGCTGTTTTAGCAACACTATAAAGCATCTAACTTTACAGAAAGAATCTACTTATTGATACAGTTGTAGCGTCCTAGTAAATGCGTAAATGTTATTTTTGTCTACATTGCAAATATTTCAATCGGCGAGCAAACATATTTTCAACTTTCTTTTCCTTTAGTATTGTATCTCTTCTAGGAACCTTTTCTCTACTTCGCTACCTCTTTTTATTGCACTGCGCATGTCCAGAGACTCGCGCCTTAATTCACGTGACGATTGTAAGCGCCACGGTCT